>JASDQU010685552.1:15008-40045 GCA_032191745.1 Picea mariana | reverse complement strand
AATCCTTTACTTAATTAATTAATGAGTCAATTAATAATTAATTAATCCTTGACAATCATGAATAATTAATTAATAATAAATAATTAGTTAATGTTATTTTAAGAAATAATTATTGTTTAGCTAATCTTTTAGGACAGTTAGATTATTAAATTAATTATAATTAATAATCATATACTGACACAACCTAGAGAAGGGGAAATTGATCATCCATTAGAATTTTCCAGCAGAAATCTCTCCACACCTAAATTCAATTACACTACTACAGAGAGAGAGGGACTAGCCATTGTGTATGCATTGCAGAAATTCTGCCACTACTTGTTGGGAGGACACTTTAAAATGTTTACTGATCACTCCACGCTAAAATACCTAGTCAACAAGCTAGTGTTGGGGGGGGATAATATGCAGATGGCTTCTCTTGTTTCAAGAAAATGATTTTGAGATCATAGTTAAGCCAGGAAGAATGAATAAGGGCCCAGACGACCTGTCAAGGTTGGAGCATGGCAAATAACCTACCAGTCTAGAGGATACACTACCAGATGCACAGCTGCTCACCATTAGAAATATTGATGACCACTTCATAGACATAGTCCAATTCCTATCAACAGGTATGGCTCCAGTCGAGTACACAATTCCACAGAAGAAACAACTAGTGGTGCGTGCTGCAGATTTTTCACTGATAGTTTGTCGGCTATATAAAATGGGACCTGATGAGATCCTAAGAAGATGTGTGATGGAGGCAGAATGAGCTATTATCCTCGAAGAAGCTCATGAAGGAATTGTAGGAGAACATTATGTAGGAAAAGAAACTGCACAGAAGGTTCTGTGAGCTGGCCTTTGGTGGCCTACATTACACAAAGATGCTAAATAATATGCCAGAGCATGCGATGTATGCTAGCGAGTTGGAAAACCATCCTGAAGAGACAATATACCATTAGCACCACAAATGACTTCACAAGCATTTGAAAAATGGGTCATTGACTTCGTGGGACCTATAAACCCACCAGGGAAGCGCAGAGGAGCAAGGTATATTATCACTGCAACAAAATACCTAACTAGATGGGCTGAAGCAAGAGAAGTCAAGGACTATAGTGCAACTACAACTATGAATTTTATATTCAATGACATAATAACTAGGTTTGGATTCCCTAAGGTCCTTATGAGTGATCAAGGTACACACTTCATCAATAAGACAGTTGAAGCCCTGAATGAAGAATTTGCAGTCCACCATCAGAAGAGTACACCTTTTCATCCACAAACAAATAGAACGGTTGAAGCATTCAATAAGATCTTGGAGACAACATTGACAAAGATTTGCAGTGTGAACAGGGATGAATTGGATTTAAGAGTACTAGTAGTACTCTGGGCTTATAGAACCACTTGCAAGAAATTAACAATGTAGACCCCTTTAAAGTTGGTTTATGGTCTTGAAGATGTTTTCCCAATGGAGTACTTAATACCAAGCTTAAGAATTGTTGCATTTACTGAAATGGATGATACTGGTGCTATTCATGAGAGGCTATCACAGTTGGTCAAACCAGAAGAAGATCGATTCATTGCAGGCTTCCATCAACAAATTTAGAAGGAACGAGAAAATGCCTATCATGACAAACACATCAAGAAGAAGATATTCATGCAAGGTGATTTAGTCCTGCTATATGACAATAAGTTTATCAAACACCCTGGGAAGTTCAGAACACATTGGCTCAGACCATATGAGATTGCCTATGTTACAGAAGGAGGAGATGCATAGTTGAAGACATTGAAAGGAGATTGGAAGGAAGGCTTGGTGAATGGGAGTCAGCTGAAGTTGTACTATGACAACTAGTCGCCTTGCAACTCTTAGTAGAATCCAGACGACAAGAATCTAGGTACTATGTGCAGTTGAAATTGGGTACCAGACATAGAAAAGACAGTCTGCACAAGGATGGAAAGGAGGCATAAAGCATAAAGCAAGGGTTGCACTGTGCAATTGAAACTCAAAGAAAACAAGAGGATCATATCTCAAGTGCCTCGGGATGAGTCACAGGTGAGTGTTGGGGGCCTGTTGGCCATGGGTTATGGAAGGAAGTGAAGAACAAGGAAGCAAAGGTAAAAAGAAAGCTTCGCGGGAGACACAGTGACTATCAATGGGTCAAAGTGAGAAAAATAACAGAAAAGATGGAGCGAAGTGCGGAAAATCAAGCCGTTGGATGAGGAGATCGAGGATGACATATCAGCAAGAATGATGAACCAAGGATGACTTAGGAAGTGGAAAAATCTAGCATTAGATGCCTTGGATCACCGCGAGATGAAGAAGGAAAGACAGGCTAGTGAAGCCTGAAAAGAATGGGTCAAGTTGAATTAGGGTTGTAGACACCTAGGGTTTTGGTAATTAGGGTTTTGACACCTAGGTTTTGACTTGAGTGTATTAGTGAGGGATTGTAATGTATAAATAGAGGTCAAGAGGAGTTAGTTCGGGTCGGAACGATAGTTGAGTCTTGTTATTGATCATTTTTCATTGGGAGAATATTGTATTATGGGTGAGAGAAGTGTTGAGAGAGAGAGCCTTCTGGTATTGTAAGATCTTCAGCTGGGTGTGACGATCAAGTCCTACAGTTGGGTGCACAGGAAAGGAGAGAGAAAGAGAGATGGAGAGAGAGGATCTGTTGGCCAAGATTGCAGATCATAACTGTAATATTTATCTTAAAATATCATAAGCACAATTCTCTGGATGTAGCCCTAGAGAGAGGGTGAACCACATACATCTATTGTTGTGTGTGTGATTTATGATTCAAGCTCTGATGTTGTTATATTGTTATCTGCATTATTTTATTAGATCAGATCTATAGTTGTGAAGGATAGATCTAGCTAGTTGAATGATAGATGCATGTTATATTGTTGTTTTAATAAGAACCACTTGATATTCCCTTGTTTGTAGACATCTATGTCCTGCAACCCCCTCATAGTTGCTTCAGGTGAGACTGCATCTGCTTCGCAGGTGCTTCCAAAAGGGCCAGTAGCTAGGGCTTGTTGGTGCACTCTTGGAGCTGAACCCTGGGTCTGCCCCTATGCCAACAAGAGCTATGAATAATTCTATTACTACCTCTACCCAGGTTCCATCTGAAATTTCTATAATTTTTGTTCCTCCTGGGCATAATGTTGTTGTTGGTTTTGTTCCTATACCTTCCCAGGTTCTCTTCGGAGGGCCCTATGTTCCTCCTCTACCCCTACTTGGAGGATCTGGCCCTAGTGGCTCTAATATTTTTGGAGGCACCAATATTTCTATCACTTCTTGTTTCCAGATTCCTGTTGGAGGGAAAACCCAATTTGGGGGACAACCTCAATTTGGTGGGAAACCTCATATTGGGGAACAACCTCAACTTGGGGAGGAACCTCAAGTTGGAGTCAATAACCCACTTTATGGACAGAATGCACCTGTGGTACCATATTTACCTTGGAAACTTCATTTCCAAGGAAATCTACAACCAGCAAGGGGGAAACATCCTCAAGTTAACTCTTTTGTACCCCCAACCTTGGTCAACCATATCTAGGTTCTTTGAATCCCACTTGGGGTCCAAACGTTCAATCTAGTGTTCCTTTCCAAGGGAAAATATCTAATCAACCCAACCCTATGGGATATATGCCTCCAAATCCTCCACAACCAAATCTGTCAGCACTATCTAATTATTTACAGACTGCCTATGGTCCTACTGGTATACCTACAGGGATCCCCCCTCAAAACTACCAGTTTCCACAAGTGAATCGACAATTTCCTTTTCTAGCCACTTTGGATTTACCTGACCTGTCTAGGATTTTGAATGATCCTATCTTACATTCTCCTTATTGTCTCATCATACTGGCCAAGTTACCGTCTGACATTCCTAAATTTGACAGTCGAGTAGGAGAAGATCTGAATAATCATGTTATAACTTTTCATCTGTGGTGTTCATCCAACTCTTTGATGGATGACTCCATCAGATTATGACTTTTCCAACGAACTCTCATGGATTCGGCAACGAAATGGTACATCAAGTTACCATGAGGTTTCTTCAATGACTTTAACACCCTATCCATGGCCTTTTTGACACATTACCAGTTACCAATATGATATGAGACGGGAACAAAATTTTTGAGTTCTTTCAAGAAATCCTCGTCCACTCATATTTATGATCACATCCATGAGTGGAGGAGAAGAAGATGTTTGATCAAAGTTCCTCTTCCTGGTCAACTATTGGCCGAGTGGATTACAATTCACTCATTGGACCTATCACTCAT
Organism: Picea mariana; assembly: GCA_032191745.1. Taxonomy (NCBI): domain Eukaryota; kingdom Viridiplantae; phylum Streptophyta; class Pinopsida; order Pinales; family Pinaceae; genus Picea; species Picea mariana. The sequence continues at coordinate 35,791 of JASDQU010685552.1, read as the reverse complement.
GATGTCTCCATGGGTAGTGTTATCACTGAAGAGTAGGTGATTAGTCGTGCTCAGTATCTTGATCTTGTTTATTCACAAACAATAACACTTTACGATTTGATCCTCGATGCTCCTCGTCGTTCCACAAACCCTACCCCAAAACCTCCAGCATCTTCTCATGTTGTTGATGGCGTGATTGGCACTTTTAATGATGAGGCCCATTCCACATACACCAGTCACACCAATCCCAAACCTAATAATTCTAATGCACAAAATGATCGTACTCCTACTCCTTCCACCAGTAAGACTATCGAAATTAATTCAGTTCAATCCATGCCTACCAGAAAGATTCAAAATAAAAAGAAAGGGAAGGGTAAGAACAATGAGGGAAAGAATAATAATCCACAATCTGATAAATCCAAGACACAAACCACTGATGAGAAAGATAAACGCAAACCTTGTTACCCCTACTTGATTTGTGGTGATGATCATTACACGAAATATTGTCCAAGATGTGCTGAGGTTACTAAGTTCCTCCAAGGGAGTGGAAAACCTCTTACACCTATTGTTTTGTCACAACCCTTCCCTTCTTAGCAACAAGACCAACTGGTCATTCATGACCAAACTTCTCCTTCTACCTCATCCTATGTCCTTATGTGTATTGGTGATTCTAAAAATAACGAAGTTTCAATGGCGACTCGAGCCAAGGATTACTCTCTGTAAAAGGAGAAAGTTGATGATATACCACCTTCATTGGTTCAACCTTCTCCCTCAACTTCACCTCCCAATGGTCCTCTTCATATTGACAGATCGGGTCTCGATACAGTCCTTTGCCCTCCTCCCAAGGGCGTTGTTCGAAATTTTGCATTCAACCCTCGCGGTTGTGCTACACAAAACTACAATATTGTAGAAGATATTGCACAAGCACCCTCTGCAATGTCAACTCTTTAGGTCCTTCAAAGTTTCTCTGCTCAACGAAAGGCACTGTTAAAATCCATTGGTGGAATTGACCCCACGGATACTAATCTCATAATCTTTGACTTGGAAGATCATGTTCGAAGGCTTCCTCCGTTAGCATTTCAGATTCAAGTTTTTGTTGAAAACAAGAATATCTACAGAACTGTTATTAACAAAGGAGCCTCGACTTGCATCATGTCCATCACTTGTTGGAAATCCATTCACTCTCCTACTCTCACCGAATCACACAATACAGTTAAGGCCTTCAATGGTACAGACTTTAAACCCTATGGTGTTCTTCCCTCGTTGTCTATTACGTTGGAAGGTAAATCGATCAATGTTGAGGTTGAGGTCTTTGATGCACCTCTTGATTATAACCTTATACTTGGCCGTAGATGGATCGATTCCATGCATGCAGTTTTGTCTACCCTTTTCCATGTGTTACGTTTCCCGCACCAAGGAAAGGTCATTAATGATGATCAACTGGCCTTCTTTAATTATGATTCTTGTACTAGCAAGGTTCCCTTCATTTTGAAGACACCTCATGGTTATGAGAATGTCGGAGTGGGTCTTTTGAAATATTCTACTTTGATGGGTACATTTCCAATCCCACCACCCGATATTTGTCCCCCTTTTTTTGCCTCTATTAACATGATATCCACCACAATTTGTGAAACCCCTGAGTCATATGACCCATGGTTAGTGCCTAACCCTGGTGATCACCTCTGTTATGGAAACCAGATGCCTTTAAGTCCAGTCGAATCTACTTACCAAGCTATTTAATCGACAACCCCTTCCTCTCCTTCTCTCTGTGATTCATCTCCCGATCCGTTTCACGTGATTTTTCCTATGGATGAGATGATCATGTCAATCATTTCTATGGAAGACACTCCCTAGGATGATGGGCATCATCACTCCATTCTCTTCCTAGAACATGGCACCATTGAGAGTTACCAACAGATTTCAACTCTGTAAACCGTTGTTGTTATTTCTTCAGTTCCTAAGTCATCACATGATGTTTTGTACAAAGGGAAATTGAGAAACATTTCACCTACCATCCCTCTCAACATATCCATTAAACGCGAAGTCATGGAGAACGTTCATATCAGAGCTTCATGTTCTACTAATGAGGTCCACACGTATAAATCTCTTTTCCAAGAATTCCATGACGTTTTCTCTTGGAGTTATGAAGAGACGCTAAGTATCGATCCTGATATCATTGTACATGAGATTAAGACATACCCAGATGCTAAACCCGTTTGACAAAGAGTTCTCTCAGTGCACCCATGCAAAGTTGTTGCTATCAAGCTTGAAGTTGAAAAACTTCTTAAAGCTGGATTTATTTATCCTGTGGCTTTGACTGATTGGGTATCCAATCTAGTTTCGGTGAATAAGAAACAAGGTACCATCCGCATCTATGTAGATTATAGGGACATAAATAAGGCTTGTCCTAAGGAAAATTACCCAACCTCTTTCATTGACCAGATCGTCGATGACTATTCCAACAGTGAAATCTTCTCTTTCATGGATGGTTTCTCTAGCTATAATCAAATTAATATTTTACCCATGGACCAACACAATACCGCTTTCATTTTCTCTTGGGGAACATTTGCTTACCAGAAATTACCATTTGGTCTCAAGAATGTTGGCGTGACTTTTCAGCATGCTATGTCTTATGATTTCCATGATATTAAGAACATTGTGAAACCCTATCATGATGATCTATCGGCGCATTACATGCATCATCAAGATCACCCGACACATTTGAGGGCCATTTTTGTATGTTGTCGTTATTATCATATCCGATTAAACCCACATAAATACGTTTTTTGTGTGAAGTCTGACCACTTTCTTGGTTTTATTTTGCCAATATGCATGAGTCAAGTAGACCCTTTGAAGGTTGAGGCTATCCTTAATCTACCTCCTCCTTCCACTTTATGCCACCTCCAAAGTTTGCAAGGGAAGGTAAATTTTTCGTGTCGTTTCATCCCCAATTACACTGAACTGATGAAAGGATTCACTCGGCTACTTAAGAAAGGTTATGATTTTGTATGGGATGATACTAATAACAAATCCTTTGAAGCTTTGAAACTTTCCTTCACTCGTACACAGTTATTGTTTCCCCCTGACTATAACCAGGATTACTTCCTCTATTTAGTTGCTTCGAACTTTACCATTGCCATGATATTAGTCCAAGAATATGACTCGCATGATGAACATGTGATATACTATTTGAGTCAGAGTCTCATGACCAATGAGACAAAATACCTCCATGTGGATAAAATAGCCTTGGAAACTATACAAGTTGTCAAATGTTTTCCTCATTATATCCTATTACGTAGAACCATTGTTATTTCAGATTGCAACCCTATGAAACACATCCTTACGCGAAAATTTCTAGGGGGAAAGTACTCCAAATGGATAGTGATTCTCTAGGAGTTTGACTTAGATTTTGAACGTGCTAAGTCTAAGAAATCTTTGGTTTTCTCTGAACTGATATGTGACCTTCCCTCCACTGAGATAGAAAATGTGGCAGAGGATTTCTTTCCTAACGAATCCATTTTTCTAATCAGTTCTGATGACATATGGTATAGAGATATCACCATCTATCTCTAGACTCAAAATTTCTGGCCTGATCTATCTAGTACGGATCATCGTCACATACGATATCAAGCCCACCAATACATCATTCTTGGTGATACTCTTTACTGTCATGGTGTTGATTCCATTTTTTGACAATGTCTCACTTACGATGAAGCTGAGAAAGATTTGAACGACTGTCACTTCAGAGCAATGTTTGGGTATGCCACTGCCCAAAAGATCTTACAAGAGGGTCATTTCTGGCCTTCTTTATTTAAGGATTGCATCATTGCTGTTCAGAAATTCCATGCTTGCCAAACTTATAATAACAAGATAAGATCTCATCCTGCTCCCTTACATCCTATAGTTTTCATCTGTCCATTCTCCAAATGGGGCATTGACTTCATGACATGTAACCCTCACTCGGCTAGGGAGCATGGATACATCATTATAGCTGTGGATTAATTCACTAAATGGGTTGAGGCAATGGCTACAATTGATAACACTGAGAAAACTACAACATTATTCATATTCAATCACATCATTACTCGGTTTGGTGTTCCTCAATATATCATTACCAATAACGGTAGCCATTTTCAGAACTTTATGATGTCCAAACTTACTAAAAAGTTGGGTCTTCTCCATGAAAAATCAACCCCCTATTATCCAAAGGCCAATGGCAAGGAAGAAATCAACAAATTTCTCATTACTATGCTTCGATGGATGATAGGAATTCATAAGAAAAGATGGCACATGATGTTGTTCTCGGCATTATGGGAATATTGGACATCTGTCAAGTCTGCCACGGGATTTACACCTTTCCAACTAGTTTATGGTATTGAGGTTGTCTTGTCGATTGAATGTGAAATACCATATTTGAAACTAGCCATTGAACTTCTCCCAATACCTTTGCCGAAGAAGAGTGTATTTTGTATTTAATGCAATTAGACGAAACCCGTCGTGATGCCTCCCTAGTTATTGAAACCCAAAAGAAATGTGTTAAATCCCAATACAATAAACATGTCAAGCCACATGTTTTTTATGAGGGTGATCTTGTTCTCCTTTACGAACAAGAACATGATTTTCTAGGGGCTGATAAATTCAAAGCCATGTGGCAAGGTCCTTACATTGTCAAACGTGTGTTGGGGAAGGGAGCTTATGAGCTAGTTGATTATGATGGAATCCCTTTGAGTGAATCTCGAAATGGGATTTGCTTAAAGAAGTATTATTCTTAAGTCATTTTTGCATGAGTGCTTGTACTTTTAGTGTATCATACTCTTGTGTTATTTTTCATTGTTTGGTTTTGACCCTCAGCTACGTACCTTGCATTGTGCTTGGTTTCCAGATGTTGGTGTCTTCTCTACCCTACATTGGCTTCGCTGATGGTGCTAGTCGCAATACTCAGAACTTATCATTTGTTGTTTGGGAAATATATTCACCTACAGATGAATTGATTAGTCTACATGGTTTTTTCCTTGGCCGTGCAACTAATAATATTGCAGAATACAGTACATTCATCGAACTATTGACCGATGTTGTGTCACTTGGAATCCGTCATCTTATTGTACGACTCGATTCACAATTAGTATTCCTACAGTTGAGTAACGTCTACTCCTTTTGAAGTCCTACGCTATTAAGAGTATATTTACAATTTTGCCTCTTGGAACATCAATTTGATTACATAGCATATCAACACATTATTAGATGTCTAAATACATTAATAGATGCATTGGCTAATTATGTGTTAGATAGACATTTGAGAAATTTCTAAAATCCAATCACACTTTGTATATACAACAATTAAGTCGGTATAAGCCTTATATATATATATATATATATATATATATATAACGATAAAAGTTTTTACAAAAAGTGTTTTTGTCTGAAGACCAAAATGTCAAAAATGTGAAGCATGTGGCTTCATATAAAAATATAGCATCAAGGATGTTGCTCATGATAACACGTGACTGCATGTTCCACTCTACAGAGCAGTAAACCGATAGATGCAGATACTCTTAATGTATGGCGTTGATAACGCCTTGGGATCTCATCAATGGAGGCATATGGGATGTCCACTGTTAGCCCCTCCATGTTTTTCTCTATATCCTCGTAGTCAAAAGAAGATAATCCTGCTACCTCGACTCTCTCCCCTCGCCTCTAAATGGGAGATGAACCGAGAGTTCGATGAGGTCCCACGTCTACATCATCAAAGAGTTTTTTATTAGTCATCAGATAAAAGACATAAAAACATTTCATATTTAAAAATTACAAAAACATTATAAAAAAAAAATGTGCTTCTTACCTATGTTCCCCCATTGAGATCCTTCAGGAAGAATCAACTCTATATCACCTCTGAAGTCTAATATGACATATGGGTATTCATATACCATAAGCATCTAGGGCCTCAACCAATCAAAGAAAATGTCATTATACCTGACGATAGGACTAGTCACATGCCGTGCCATGAGGTCACACCACCTCTTCATTCTTGGATATTGTGGGGCCGGTATGCCCCACTCTACCTGTAGGTGCAAGTGTGGAACCCTCTCCAAGAAGAAAGACACCAAAATCGATCTATATCCAAATTGTTTCAAGTCACCCCTCCTACACTTGGTCAACTGTTTCTTCATGCTTCTGAGAACCCCATCACTCCAGTTGAAAACTTGCAGCTCCATGCATTCCAGTGCATAATGGAAATCTCTCTGAAGGGTCATATGGGGAGATTCACTCCCTACCATATGTGTGATGGTGTATAGGATAGTTCGTAGAGGTAATTCACAGACGTCTCAGATAGAGACCTTGTCGCTATGTCTCTCAACGCTTGGAACACAATGTGTGATGACACAATGTCTCATAGGCTCACCACCTCCTCTAATACCTGTCAGTGTAAATTGATCCCCTCGGTGAGACAAGTTAGTCAAAAAGTAGATATCCTAGATATCTATCTCAATGATGTGAGCCCCCACACTGAATACTTGTTGGTATACGTCCCACATATGGACTAGTATTCAAGCAACCTCAACTAGGCCCTCATGCCCTGGACCTTGAAGAATTTTAGCATTCCACACTGTCGGAGAGAATTTACCATTCCCAATTCATTCCTGACAAAGTAATATTCATCCTCATGCTCTCTCTCCCACCATTCCAACATCCTTACTGTAGAAAACCTGAAATGGAACATAAAAGAGGCATTAGCATATTCATCTTTCTCCTTGACACTTCTTGTTGGCACAAGCATATTAAAAACATTTTTTCTTTGCCCACATTGTAGGCTAGCTAGCCCGTACAGTGCGGAGTCATCGCACTGTAGCTTAAAGGTCACCTATGATGACCCTGGGTCGTCGCAGGGCACAATACAGGGCACTTGCGATGACCTCTGAGAACAAGTACCCTACAAAATAAAACGTAAAAGGACATTTCTAACTAATGAAAAGTAAAAATGAATCCATGAAAATTTGGAGGTGAAAATTACCTGTCCTACGAAGACCATTCGCCAAATGATCAACCATGCCTCTCACAATCCACAGTGAAAGTTTGAGGTAAAAATAGGGTTTTGGGAGCAAATTTTGGGTGGAGTAACAATGAAATGGTAAAATAATTTTTTACCCCATTTTATTAACTTTTTAATTTTCATTTCATTTTTCATATATTATTTTATGTATTTCTCCCAAACCCTAGACTTCTAATGGTGTCGCAAGTGTTTGATTTTTCACAGGTGAGAAATCTAGGAGTGGAATATTGAACATGGATACATTTTTTGGGTTTTGTTTTATACATTTATCGTATGTATAGATCCTTTTAGAGTTTTTCAGGAAAAATGTCGAGCTTAGGTTTTTTTCTTTCTCATGCTCTTAAATCAATGAGAATGTAACCGAGTATACTTTTGTCATCTTTTCGTACTTGTAATGTTAACATGAAAAATGAAACCCATGGAGTATCCTTTAATCTCTTTTCACACTCCATTAAAACAAAAATATTGTCGAGTGACCTTGTTCTTTTCATGCTCATAAAAGTATTTGAAGAAAACATTCGATGAGCAGTAGGTTATCACTTTTTCGGTCTCCTCGAATTAACTTACGAAAAATGAACTTGTGGAGTCCTCTTTAAGTGTTTTTCAGACTCTCTAAACATGAAAATCCCCCAAGTTTTATCTCTTTGGACTCGTTAAACAAACATTGAAAAACCCATATGGGACCGAACCACTCCCTCTTAGGGTTCGTTAAATATACTCTGAGGGACTTGTCCAAAGGATGAGCTTACATCAACAAACATATGTTATCCTCCTCAAGTTTGCATAAAAATAAAGAGGTAATCGCCAGAAATGGTGGGGGAAATTTTGGGAAAGAAATGTGTCTCTCCATCTATGTTAGTGGCAGTAATAGTCTCTCTTGAACATGACACCCCCCTTCGTCATTGAATCCGGGTTGGGAAATCCATTTGTCTCTCGTTTAACCTTTTTCATGTCCATATGTTGGGTCCTCCTTGAGTAAATTATTCCAAGAAAATTTTTGTGTCGTTCATATGTTCAAGATAAGTCTAACCTTAATAAGCCTCCTATTGAGTCATCCATTTGCAGTTATAAATATTGTACCATGCCGGCCTTCCCTATGTCAGTTTCAAATCACCTCATACTCTGATCTACTTCAAATCTGTTACTTATTTCATGTCATTGATGGGGTATAAATCAAGGCCCTCCTGTGACGAGTCTTTTCTTGTCGAATTAAGCTCATTATCTAGGAATAAGACTTAGAAATCATTCATTACCTTAGATCTTTCATGGCTCAATGGAAGGTTTCTTCGCTTTCGACAATGGGTTTACATCATTGACCCCTGATTGGAAGATTCCATCGAGTGTTCGACTTCAACTCATTTATTCACATTCGTTGGATTGTTTCGGGGTACCTTGGGAGTCATTGACATCAATGGTTATTTCCCCCATGCTTGTTAACGGTCCTCATCATTGACCGGTAATCAAGTGGTTTCTGCCATGTTCGACTTCAACACCTATAATCACATGGTTAGATTCATACTTAGGAATGACGAAATTAAAGACCCTGGACCCCCCCATTCTAGTCCAGGTTTTGATGGAGTATTCATGATTTGTATTGACACATAGATCCACTTTGTATGTCTCGTGGCTATGTCCAAATTTGAATTCTTTAGAGCATAGATCCATAGTGTATTTTGGGTGGCTATGTCGATTCACCTTGACATGGATCCATGGTGTATATTTAGTGGCCATGACTCATTTGACATTTTGTAATCTGAGTATGGGAATGCCTACCTCGTACAATGTTATATTATTATGTTGATGCTTGACTGTTTGCAGGTTCCTGACTGATGCGCTCTTTGTTTCCGACACACACATTCTACAAAGTATTTCATCTGTCATAAGTTCCACCCTCATAATTTTGGGGGAATTTTGTTACACATTATTTTGGTCATGTTGATGATCCATTGACAAACATGTGTTCATGTTCCCAAAATGGCCTATCTTCATGAGAAAGGTGACTGACTTTCTCTTATCAAAAACCTTATTAAAGAGGGTCATCGTAGGCTGCACCATAAGCAAGGTGCGACGATGGTTGGTTGTCGCCCTCTACCCTAAAGATGGTTTGTGATGTCTCTACAGGATTCTCTACAACTAGGGTGCGACGATGTCAAGAGGCTAAGAAAAGGTCGAATTTCATGAAAGTTCTAGAAGAGGATATTCTAGAAGATGAGGTGGAATCCATATGGTTGGGATCCTACTCGCTTCTCTGATTTGGTGGGAATATCCTAATCACTTCAACCATCTCTCTTTCCCCTATATAAAGAGGGATTTCTCATGAAAAAGGATAAGGTTAATGAAGGTTTATTCAAGAAATATTATTATTGAATGAGGAATTCTACTTCAGTTCATACTTGAGAGATTCATTTCAGTTTATCAAGTCATTGTGGATCTTCTTCATTCAAGGATTGGAGCAAGTGTGTGTGTTGGAGAAAAGGGTCATCAGAAGGGGACCTTGCAACATCAGGGCTTTTGTTTTAATCTCCAATTTCATTTTAATATGATATGATGATATGTTTCTTTCCCATAAAACTTGCTTTGTTTTATTGTATGATTCCTTGATCACATACATAAGTTATCATTGAGTATGTTATATTGCTTTCACTTTGGTTGGCTTGTGTTCCCTTGCAGATTCAACATCACAGGAGCACTGGAGTGGAGCTAGGATGACAATGACAAGAGGAAGCGATATTTAAACGTTATATTGCACATCTCTTCTTAGATAATAAATTCAATTATTAGAGCTTACATAAAACATCATGTTCTGTTCTATTTTTTTATAGATCTAGGTGGATCTAGGGAGATCTTTTTATGTCTTCATTTACCGACAAGTCCCATAAAAAGGTGATAAGCCTCTTCTTCTTCTAGAAACATGAGAGTCTAAGGACATGAAAGTAAGGCCAAACTGAAGTAACAAGAAGGTTACTGTTGATTTCTAGGCTATCTACATCTAGCTTCCCAACGTTCTTGGGCACTAATATCTCGTTAAATTGCTTCCCATGAATGGGTAAGCTCACCACGAGTATCAACTATGTATAAAATGGTGTTGAACAAATTCAAAGCAATTCTGGTATGATCTTGAAGACCAGGCTCAATATTGGGCTACCTTGCAACATGCACAGTCATTAAGAAATAAAACATTCAAAGAATCAATAAAAAAAAATATGTATTCGATTATAATCAAGCATAAAAATTAACCAGAGAGACATTGAAGATCTCCTCAGTATGGTCGCCAAATAAATGTTGAGGAAAATATATGAATTGATCTTACTCAAGCATTTTCAGATCTCACTTGGCTAAATCAAGATAGACGTGAATGTCACCCTATGTTTATAGCCATAAAAAATGTTATCCTAATTCAAAAGTATTGTTTACAAGTGCTTAGGATGGTTTTTTATAAATAAAAGCTTACTGAAAAACTCATTATTTATGAAATTTTATGAACATATCAGATGTTGAAATAAATATAGAGACAGAAGTAAAGAAACCAAGTCAATAATCAAAACAGATGAGACATAAATCAATCCTTTATTTCATTCCAATTCATCGAAGAATCTCTCTCTTTACAAAATTCCTTGAGGAATTTTTGGACCAAAGTCAAACATAGACGGCCCCGATGAAACATACAAAAGGACTTCTGACATAAAATCAAAAATTGAAATTTAAAAGCTGGATCATCTTGCCACATATTGCTTCCCACTTGACTATGCACAATAGCCTTTATCAGTCATGAAATCTAATTCACAAACAGACAAGTCTACACAGGCTATCAAAGATAGCTCAACACCTCTAAAAAACAAGTGTCTGAATGATGTAATTGAACCTTGAATCTTGATGTCTACAATAGGACCCTACTATCATAAAAAAGAATTAGGCTTCTAATGAATTGAGGGATGAATGAAAACTGAATGATCTCAACAAAAACTCAAAGAACAAACCTTAGTATGTGTCTCCTTCTATTCTCCCCCTATTCCTCCCTTTCCTTTTTCCTTTAAGCAATTAGAATTGGTTGAAGTAGTTGAACTACTTATTTATTTAAGTTAACTAAAACTCAACCAACATTTTAGTTAAGGGGGAAAAGTAATAAATCATAATAAGGGTTTTAAAATAAATAATAACCAGTAGGTGGGACCCCTTCTAACTCCCTTTACCTTTTAACAATAATAGCACAACTATTTAATCAAACAAACCATCCCTCCTTGTGACTCCCATCATCACATTCATATTTGACAATTTATCTCAATGATAATTGAAATTATTACCAAAATATATTACCCATATATCCAAAAATAGTGTGTTGTCCAAATTTTAGAAGTCAATTGTTATCATCAATTAATAAATAAATAAATACTTAAAATCCATAATTTTCACTCTGAGAGGCAATCTTTCCTTTGCTTATGTTGTCACCTTTAGATCTCTTTGAATTTTCCTTAGGCTGTGTGGATCCTTTAGGCCTAATCTCGTTGATCACATGAGAGAAATCATCCCTCAAATGCATGCGGGAGGACACGGATTTATCAGAGTCATTGGAGGGTGAGGAAGGGGCAACAATGGATTTTCCTTTGTCAGGGGCATGATGGGCCTTGGTTTTCAACCTTTTACTAGCATGGGAAGACTGAACTGGTGAGTGGACAGGGGCAGCTTGGGCAATTTGATTGATAGGTGGGGGAGCAGGTAAAGACAATTTAAGCCAGCCACGATGTTGGGAGACTGTCGGGTGGACAATCTCTTTCCATCCATCATTTTTGGGAACTTCAAGCTATAGTGAGACATGAGGAGGCACAGGAATACCAGGGACCTATGGGGCTTGGAAAGGAGGCCTTTCGGGCCTAGGTTGGACCACTCCTTGCCCAATCCAGTTAAAAATCCCATCTTGAAATAGTTGGCCTAACTCTTGTGAGTCTACATCAAAGTGTATAGAGAATCTTAGCCTTCTAGGGCCATGTTCCAATTACCTCTTCCTCGGTTACCTACGCTGAAAAATCTCATTCTTGTATGCATAATTGATTAGAAAATAGTTTCTTTAACAACCAGACATGACAACTCCTTTTAAAATATGAAATACAATTTGGCTCAACAATATATCAGACTAATGGAATCCAATCCATACATATTGTTTAATAGTTTTCAATGAGAAAGGGGTGAACAAAGGTTCTGGGATATGTGAGGGGTTGTATTGAGAGAAAAATGTTAAAATGAGGGGGAAATGATCATGATTACTTCTCACGAGCGACAAACAATCCACTGTAATGTAAACCAAAGAATATATCACTGTAATACATCCCTGTGCGATCTTTTAAATTGTCCTAATACAAAATCTATCTTAGCTGTAATTAAATTTAGGAACAGGGGGTGGATAATGAATATGGGAAAGCGAGGGGATTGTGATGTGANATTTTGTATTTAATGCAAACAATCCAACACCAACTTAACAATTGTTGTGATTGATTAAACAATTACTACGTGTTAACACTTGTTCATTGTCCACAGTTAAATCTTCAAACTTTTTATTAACACATTGTCATCACACTTAGAATCAATATGCTTTTAAAACATCCTGTAAAATAATTGTGTTCCCTCTCATTTCTTCCATTTAATATTCAAAACATAATCCCAATGAACACACAGTCATTTTTTCCAACTTTGTTCAGCATCAAAACCTTAACCACTGTCCATAAATTAATTCCTCAAATCAAACACAGACACAAGATCTTTTGAAACATGCTCGATTCCATTCCTTCAACCAATTTTAACAATTTAATTGCAATGAAACCATACCACTAAAAACCTTGTGCCCATCTCTGATGGTGCAATAAGACGATACGATGCATGATATCCATAAATCATACACAGTGGACAACCAAGCCACAATCATCAACACTTCAAAATGAAATAATCTCGATTGGGAAATTAAAACAAATAGTAACAACGACCATTATTTCAATTTATACCATGTTGTAGAAAACATACAGACCAACACATAACACAAAGAAGCATTTATGTGACTGTTCATATCAAACCATACAATAATGTTGAGTTAAAAATCCAACTGTTACAACACACGGAGGTAACAACTATATGCCCATTATCATTCCCTTTTACAACTTCTCTAATCAACCACTTAAACCATCATGAGCTATCGAATCAACTGTCACAATAATCATTTCCAATTATAACTATGTAATCAACTCTATCAACAGAGATGAGCCAATAATTTATCAAAATCGGGCTCTGAATAATCAAGGGTTCACTCGGTGGAACCAACACAAGGAGACTAGAGTTTACCATACCAACAATAGTTGATAACCCTTCGAGACAACACGATCGATGCATAGGCCACATAACTATTATCTTGCAATACAGAGTGACAGTTCACACTAGGTAGGAGAGACTATGAATAGAGGAGCATAGGCTCTTCACTAACCAATAAGTAACACTGAGAACACGTAGGGCATAACCCTCGTGGTTTTCCCGAAAAAAAAAATGAATAATGCTAATATAAATGCAGAGATCAGGTAATAGAAACCAAACCTACATAAAACCTCTTGGCATAATAGCCACCATAACCAACTGTGTAGATACCAATAACATAAAATGAGCCCACGACCAGGTGGAGAACGATATGCAGTGACCCAAAGGTGGTTCAAAAATTACACAACAACCCCATAACAATAAAAACAACCGAGTATGGTTGCAAGGACTATGAGGAGACGGACAACAAGTCTAGATGATATGAAACCCTCCAAAAAAACCCATAAAGACAATAGAGAGCCTTCACGTCTTCCACCACACAGAACAATTAATGAAATTGCGACTTCAACCATCAAATTTTCCATTTGCAGTGAATAACACAAACAACCATTCCAGAAAAACACCACGATTTTACACAATTGCCAGCCTCAAGAAAAACATAGAACAATACATCACCGAGCCAATATTTATTTCATAAATAGAGTGAGTTCATGGATGGTGAAAAAAACATACCTGTAACCAAATGGCCTTAAAAATGCGATCTTGGTTGAGCAGTTCCTTCCTCGTCTGAATATCATATCTTAACCACAACAAAAATCAAATGAAAAATATCCAAGCTAGGGTGACAACCAGTGGGAGAGGTATGGAGTGACATGAAGTAAATGCACATTGCTTCCATGCTCTCTTCATTCAATTACTTAGTACATGACATCCAACCAACATTAATCCATGCCATTAATCCATGCATCGAAATTTGCATACATTACTTTCCAAATGCGCCACCCGATCCATACTAACCATTAATCCAAAACCATGTTATAACATATATCACATGTCCCCATATAAATCAATAATAATCTTATAACCACCAACATTGCTAGTTAGGTCTAAAAATAATCCTTCTAACATTTCAATTTCTCCTAGTATAGCATAGCATAGTATAGTATAGCTCCTCCTTCTTGGATTTTTTTTCATAGGTCCATTTTCCATTGCTCTTATTTGTTGTTACTAACATGTATCTTGTGTAGGTGTAACAAGTAATGGATCAAGGCACCAATATCAAAGGTAATAATAGTTAACATAAGTAATCATGACATGGAATTTAGAGTCTAGAGCGACAAAACCAACACATAACATGCATTATCCATCTTCCATTTGTCGCAAATAGAACCAGTATTTCATCATCAATCATGTAGAACCCTATAGGAAGTGTCGAACAACAACATATAATGTACAACAAGACTATCTCTGATCCTCCGATCTAAAAGGGGGTCCCACCTACTAGTATTATATAGATCATTAACTTATAAATAATAGGCTTTTAGCAACACTTTGGGGGAGAAATCCTCTTTGTGATTTTAATCGTCAACGCCATCATGGTATTTTGTCTAATATTATCCTTAACTTCTTTGTACCAGTCATCATCTATCTATAAAGTTAAAATATTTTCTCAAAGATTCGTCTTAAGAGGTGTTATTGAGAATATGCGTGGTCTCCAACTCAATGCATCTTCTACTCTGTTTACCATTCCTTTAATGTAAGTAATCTCAAAGTCGTATTCGCTAAGTAATTATGACCAACGCCTATGTCACGTGTTCAAGTCACTCTGAGTAAATATATGCTATAGTCCACAGTGATATATATTTAATTTGCATTTTCTTCCAATCAGATAATGTCTTCATACTCTCAAGGAATACACAATCGCTAATAACTCCAAGTCATATGTTGCATATTTCTCTTCATGTCTTCTTAATTTCCTTGAAATGTAAGTGATCACTCACCCGTCTTGCATCAAAATTCCTCCTAAACCTTCCTTGGATGTGTCCATGCATACCAAGAATTATTTTTCCATGTTAGGGACCTTAAATATCGATTTTGTCATTAACAACTCCTTAAGATTTTGAAATGCTTCTGCACATTTCTTTGTCCATATGAATTTCTTATTTTTCTTTTGCAATTTCGTGATTGGATTTTCTATATTAGAAAAACCTTCGACAAATCATCGATAATATCCTGCTAAACCCATAAATATGCATACTTCTTGTATGTTCATCAGAGTTGTCCATTCCATAATAGCCTATACTTTTGTTGGATACACAACGATACCTTCTTCATATATGATATGTTCCAAGTAATTAATCTTTGATTGGCAAAAACAAGACTTCAACAGCTTCCTGTACAACCTATTTTCTCTTATAAATTGTAAAACCAATCACAAGTGTTTGTCATGATATTCTCTTGTCCAATAATAAATCAATATGTCATCGATAAATACTTATAAAAAATTGTCCAAGTATTCCTGAAACACCCCATTCATCAAACTCATGAATACCCCCGAGGCATTCGTCAATCCAAACGGTAGAAAAATAAACTCATAGAGTCTGAATATCATCTTAAATATGGTCTTAGGGATATCTTCCTCTTTGATCCATAACTGGTTATATCCTGATCTCAAGTCTATCTTAGAAAACACAATTGCTCAAACATAGTTTCTCCTTTCATCTGATCGAAAAAATCGTCTATTCTTGGCAACGAATATTGGTTCTTGATCACTGCTTTGTTCAATTGACGATAGTAAATACAAATCATCCATGATCCATCCTTCTTTCTAAAAAAAATTATTGGCGCACCCCACGACAATACACTTGGACGTATAAGTCCCAAGTCTAACAATTCCTTCAGTTGTGTTTTCAACTCCTGCAATTCAGGTGTTGACATATGATATGGATTTCTCGTAATCGGTTTTTTTTAGGTTTCAAAACTATGGTAAACTAAAGTTCTCTTTCTGGTGGGAAAAGTGGTAGTTCTTCCAAAAATATGTTTGCAAGCTATGATACTACTGGAAGGTTATCTAATCCTCCTGTCTTGCCCTTTTTGTTAAGTGTTAGGATGGAATATAACTTGCATCCCTTGCATATATTTTTCTGTAATTGTAGGGAAGAAATAAATCTCAGTGAAACCCCCTAGTTTCTTCCTACAATCACCCTATTCTGTCTCAAATCATCCGTCAAACTTAATCTCTTTGTCTTGTAGTTAAGTATCGCATCATTCGATACTAACTAGTCTATTTAAATCACTATGTCATAAGATCCTAAAATCATGACATAAATATTTACCTTCGTTACAAAATCACCCACGTTAATGCTACAATCCATAACCTTTCCTCCAACTTTTTTTTTGGCTCCCGGTGCCATTTCTATGTATATGACCTCGTCTTGTTCGAATACCTTTACAAAAACTTGTTGACCTTTAACTTCTCTATGTTCAGATGTGGATAATATCTAATTATTTCCATGGACTTGGCCTCATACTATGGTACCATATGACTACATTGTCATAAGGCATTGAACTCATTAAGATGGCACTCAATGAATTCATCGGACAAGTACCCCTCCCAAAAATTTTCCTCAAACAATTACCATGACACATCTTCAATGACCATGTTTAGCTGAGGTAGGAGTGTCTTCCACCAAAGTAGAGCACTCCCTTTCAATTTAAAGACCTCCATGTGTACCTTCATGTTGGAGGTGTAATCACGAAGTGTGAAGCACATCGCCATGTTCTCCAACCATACCTCAGCGACTAAGCCGTCTGTGGCACACAATAACTCAGGAAATTTCATCTTCTTGAGTTCTCTTTGTATGGTACTACTAGCTACTAGAGTGTGTTGTGAACCCTCATTGGGCACATAAGTTCTGCCCTCATCCTGATCAAGTCAAATTATCAATGCCTCTGACATCCTCTAGAAGGATTTCATCATACCTACCACATCTCCCAAAACAACCTGCTCCTACTCAGTAGTTTTCTCATCTCCCTAAGGGTTATATCCCTCCAACATAGATACTCTCAGAAGAGGCACACCTCTTCCTCCTGCACCATGATGTCTACTTCCCCTGCATCCTATAACCATGACTACCTGCATGGACAATTCCAAAATTGATCAATGATAGACAACTAACTGTCAATAAGAAAGTGGAAGGAGTAATGGTCCGCTGTCACAGGGTTGATCCTTCTCTAATACCATATGTAATGACCCCTCTATTAAGACATAAATGTAAGTGAGTACAATAGTGGTAAAACTGTTTTTTTGAAACATCAATTAGGACAAGTTTTATACAAAAATAAAATACATCAATATTTACACATTCTATTCTCATCTATATCACTACAAAACAAGATTATGATACATCATTTTTATTCATAGATCAACCACATCACATAAAGATAAAAAAAGATGTCCACCTGCCCAACCTACCCTGCAAGGTTAGGACCTCCAAGACACATAATCAACACTCATGTTTAGGATTTATCCAATTGACTTTGACCATTCAAGGTCTTGGGACTGTCAACTATTATGAGGAACAAAGAGGTATCTAATTCCCATAACCCCAATCCTATATCCGAAATTCAATACTAGAATCAACAAAAATACTTAACCATAAATTCTTCAAGGAACAATAGAATAATCTACTATGTTTAAGAAATCATTTAAGAAATGCTCAAGTGAAATTGAGAAGGAAACATAATATAAACTTTATTATGAAGAATAACAAGAAATTCTACTTAAAAAGAATGTAGAGAATCCATACATTAAGTCTTCTAGCTAGATAGTATTGAATGATCTAGCAACATAGTACTAAATGATCTACGTTATTCAACCAATCGTGATACTCCTCATCTAAATCTTGATTAGTAACTATGTACTATGAATCACGATGTTTAACTAATTCTTCCAAACCTACATAGTGCGCATTCAATTATTTACGAAGTAAGGGTATTCAATTATAAAAGTTGTATTCTAACACAATAACAAGATAAAAAGAAATTCATATATCAATAATTATAATGAAAATTTATTGCAATGTTGTCACTTTTCATCCATAGATTCTAACTACTAAAATTTGGGTATGACTCATTTATCCATTAAATTTTAACATGTAGATGAACTCAACCCTTGTAAAATCATTGGAACATAAATAAAAAGTTGTAGCTCGGTTATCAAGTTTATTATAATCATAATTTACTCATTAACTTAATTTGTGAATCTAGACATTCATTCTATCTATTTATTAAAGATACTACCATACAAAAAATATTCACCTAATAAAAGCATTACCAACCCATATGCTAATAATGGATATAAGCTTTTATATCTAAGTTAATTCAATCAATTTATCTTGTATAGTGAAGATTAGTTACTAATAGTATGGAATTGATTTAAGGTCAATAGTATTAGTAATTAAATAATAGATGACTTTAGCAATTATTATATGTAGTAAATAAGAATGAAGTATTTGTAATTTGTTTTTTAAACGATCTTCATTCACATTAATAGAATAATTGTGTACAAGAAATTTGGTGAAATGAAGAACTGGGGCAATCACTAAGCTTTCGAAATCTGAGGAACCAATTTCACTTCTAGTAAGTTTGGCAACCAAATATCATGGAAGTTCTAGACAATAGGGAGAAAGTTTCCGACGGATCTCACATAATGAAATTGAATTGAATTTAATACATTATTTATATAAAATTTTGCAAGGTATCATAATTTATGTAAAGTCTTGTGACCAATTCAACTACCATAAGTCTCTAACATGAAAACTAATCCTTGAATTCTTACATATTACGAATTCTCTACTATGTATCAACAAAAAATTCTATCACAACAAAATTCATTTAAGAAATTCTGGTACAACAACCGGATGAGATGAAATATTTGAAGATGATTCTCAATCTAAGTCTTGCTCAACCTCCAATCCTTCACCTGCTAATCCAATAAATTCATCGGTACCTCCCATCCAATGCTAGGGGTACTCTTCTTCTCCTGTATCCCCCCAAGCCGCAAAGGGGGCAAGCACAAAACCAAAATTTCAATAGAACCCAACCTTGCCTTGCAAGTAAGAGATTCCTCTCTTTCCACAAGCTTGGTATCCCAACTCTCACAAGTAAAACACAATCAATGAAAATTTGGCAGCATAACAGTACCAAGAAAAGTGAGATCCTTTTCTCCTCTTCACCATTTCTTTTATAGAAAAATCCCCAATGACACATGTCCTCATGAAAAAAAAAAAAAAATTTAATTTAATTAATATTATTCACCTGCACACTTTGTTAAGATATTTAGACACTTAGGAGTTACTTAAGATCTACTTGATCTAATGTGTTGTTAGGTAAAAGTGTGTTTCTTAGTGTGTTTCTTTAGTATGCATTAGTATGCATTTGTAGCTAATAAATCTGACGATCACGATATGTTCCCGACATAGAGTGATCTGACGGTTCATACTCTCCTCGATCTTAATAGCCATTGATATGTGGCTTAACACCTGATTGGTACATGATCTCTATTTAAAGAGAATGGAGGGTCATTTTCCAATGATCGATTGTGAGAAACTCTATTGTAAAATCTCTCTACAATCTTTTCCTTTTGCATTAATAAACTGCTCCAAGTGGTCACATTGGTTGGGGCCATGGATGTTTCCCTGTAGGGGTTTTACCACGTGAAAAAATCGGTATGCTGATATTTGATCTAGTTATGTGAGTGGTTATTGAAGGTGTTTGTCCTCTGTTAGAATACATGTGTTGTTGAACATGGTATCAAAGCCTGTTTGAAGACCCGCTCATGTTGTAGATCAAGCTCATGAAGTCGAGTTGACTCATATCCATTTTATGTCATTTCCATACATTTATAGGTTGAGAGGACTATTCCATTACATCCAGAGCACATGTTTCATTTTGGAACACTTTTCATTTCACTCGAAAAGGTTTCGGTTTGCCCAAGATACAACCATTACAATCAGATCCGGAGGTATAAAGCTTGAATACGCATTTTTAAAATTTTTGCAGAGTAGTATTTTGGTTTTGTATTATTTATTTCCGGGTTTCTACTCTTTTAGATCTGTGTATGATATTTTCCCCGTGCCCTGTGCGATCTCGGAAAATCAGAAATAGATAGGAAAAGGTGCATCTTTCGAGTAAGCTAACCGAGATCTAATGTTTGATGTCATTGAGAAGCGAAACTATTTTCTTGTGTGAAAAGAGTTTTTTTTTAGCACGCTCTCCAAGGTCGTCTTCCACAACAACAACAACAACAACAACAAAAATCCTCCTTCTAAACATTATAATATGTTTTTCTAGATCATTTGGTTAAAAGTTTCCTTATTAAGTAAGAGGTCTTGAGTTCAAGTCTCTCTTTTGTTACTTTTTTTTTTTTTAAGTTCATGCTAAAATTGTAAAGTGTATTTCACTT
>JASDQU010685550.1:36832-50182 GCA_032191745.1 Picea mariana | reverse complement strand
TACAGACATCATTTAATGATTTCCTAGTGGTCTTATGTACATGCCTACATCATAGTGTTAATGCACAGGATCCCATTAGAACTCCGCAATTAAGTGTGCTCAGGCTAGAGTAGTATTAGGATGGGTGACCGCCCGGGAAGTCCTAGTGTTTTACATGCCTATGGCATTTTATAAACTTAGTCCAATTTATCCCACATGCATCATGGGAATTGTTCTCCTCTCACTCTCTCGTATATAATTGAGGTGAAGGATGCCCTTTAATAATCCAATGGAGTGTGATGTAAATCTTCTTGTGAATGAAATGTAGCCAACATCTCTTTCTTTTTAGAGATAAGCTACCCCATTTTTCTAGTTTGTGTTCTACAATGTTTTTCTATCTTACTCAGTAATAGAAATTGGGTTTCACAGTATTCATGTGTTCTCTTCTACATTTTTTTGTATTTCATTGTTATATCTCGCCTATATTTTTTCCTTCATGTTGTTCTAAAACTAATCCAGATCAGGAAGATTCCCAAAGATATTCTTATAATTTGGCATGCATGCAATATCTTCTAGATTATTTTGCATCCAGTACAAAACTTGGTTGACATGCAAGCCTTATTCCTTCCATCACGCAGCTACTGATATGTTCACACAAAGTTGATATGTGTGCACATGAAACTAACCCAAAACCTTGGGTGCCAACAATAATCATACACCTTTTTTACACTTTTCCACACCTCTTTTGATGGGATTATTTCTCCTTTAAAAATACTAAATGACTTGTTTAGGTTTGTCTATTTATAGAAATTGATCAACAACATCATCTTGATCATGCCACTTAAAATACTCATGATAGCCACCAGAGGATGAATATGGCCCATGATATTTGTTATTAGTGGTAGGTCTGATTTATATTCAATTATCATGGACCTGGCCTTTGCCAATTGTAGTCGCTATCCATATTGTTTCTCTATCAACAAAAATACCTTGTCACCCTAGGGTGCAAGTATAATAGAACCCCTCATCAATGGTATGTCAATGATGAAGGATATGATGATGTTAGAATTTCAAAGTCTTTGCATTTTTCATATTCCATGATGTTTTCCTCCTCTGGAATGACTCAACCTCTATCAATAGTGTCATCCTATCTCTCATCCATAAGGGGCATAGCTCCCAAGTGGGTGTATTGTTAATTATACTTAAATAAGGTTGGAAATCCCCACTTTTCTCTCAACGTCTCCCTTGATTTCACCTAATTACTTATATACTTGAGTGTTTAGGGAATGAATACCTATGAAGTATCACATGTTCTCCCTTATTTTGGGAAAATATCTATTAATGTGGGGCCACATTGCACCTTTATATTTTTTTTTAATTTGGCATATTCATGTGTTTCCTCTTATCGAATATTCCACTCTTGTAAGTCATATTAAGTGCATTTTAGCTCATATCTTTCATACACTATGGATTCTAGGGCCTCACCCAACTTTTTTCCTTTCCTTCTCATTTCTTCTATTTACTTCTCTGCTAATATTATTATCCCACTTACCTCATGATTGGTGTTTGAGTGATTTTTCCTCCATTCCTAAATGCTCTTCATCAATTCCTATATATTCTATTTTAAATTAGAGGAGGCCAAATCTCATGATATATCCAAGTCTATAACAATGGGAGGATGTCTTCCCATTCTTTCTATCCTAGAGGCTCTAAAATTCAAGTCTTGAATCTCTTCATGGGCCTTATCTAGTTATTCTTATAATTCATTAACATCCTTCATAGTCACTTCCAATACACTCATTTTCTTATTCTTGTAGTGATTCTTGATATTTAATTAGGCATTATCATTATTTAGGAAATCAATTTCCTCTTCTAGATTTTCCTTCTCATTATTCAGTTACTGCACCAAGGCAAGAGAGAGAGGGTTGTTGAAAAATTGTAGGATTTATATATTCTATTGTATCTACGTAGGGAGGAAAAAAACCACATTTGTTTCTTATGGATCACACCCTAATACTATCATTGTGTGTTTAAGGACAATATTTTCCACTTTTGTGGAATTGTGAATTTTAGGAACTTCATCTCCATTAACAATGTGCCCACCTTTTACTGTTGGTTGTGGAACCTAATTATCTTCCTAATTTATATGCAGGTATGCCTTTCTCCCTTCCATCGAGGGTTTAGATCTTGCCCCCCAAATGAAGGGAATCTAGGGGTTTGGGGGCGGAGCGCCCCGAGGAAATGTTTTGGGAAAATTTCCTTGTCAAATATTGTAATTTCATAGTCAATATAGACCGTTCATTATAAGGTTGTAGATATGATGGTAGAAGTTATGTTAAGGTTTTTGCCCAAAAAGGAAACCCATTTTGTATGAGGGCATTGTGTTGCGGATGTATGTGAGTGAATATTGTATTCTGAGAGAGGAGATTGTGAGAGAAAGAAGACAAATTTACAGTAGGCGTGTTGTAGGTTGCATCCCTTCATTTTGATGGATAATAAAAAGGAAGGACTTGGAAATTTCTCCGGTGGACGTAGCCCACACTAGGTGAACCATGTATATATGTTTCTCTATTGTATTTTGTATCTTATGTGTTTTATTTATGCATTTGTTTTATTTTATTTCTCTACTATCCTATTTTTCTAACATGCATTTCATCTTTTCATTTTCTCTTGTATTGTTTAGGTACTCATCATAGATTGATGAAGTACTAATCTTTGAGAATTTAATATCATCCTATGGAGGAATATCCTCTATACATATTCTAAATTGGAATTCCCTCCAGTCTTGAGGTTTCATTTTAGAAGAAAGCTTTTCCACAATGGGTTCTAGGTGGTCATGGTAAAGGTCATAATTGTGGGTTCATACTTTATTATGAGTTATGGACCAATTAGGGTGTCATTTATAGGAGGAGTATTCATATGACTCTTCCATATCCTTTTCTTCTCCCTTTCCTTTTTAATTACATAAAATGGATTCATATAGAAAATAGATTAAATAGGGCCAAATCACTTGCTTGTCCCTCCTCCAAGGTAG
Source organism: Picea mariana (assembly GCA_032191745.1). NCBI lineage: Eukaryota > Viridiplantae > Streptophyta > Pinopsida > Pinales > Pinaceae > Picea > Picea mariana. The sequence continues at coordinate 47,169 of JASDQU010685550.1, read as the reverse complement.
CTTTCTTTGTCCTTGACTTCGTTGTTTGGATTAGCTAAGCGTATTGGTTTATGAGGGTCTCATTTTCTTCTTGTAACATCTCATTCGCATTCTACAACCTCATAATGGCATTTTTTCTTTCAACCAACTCGTGATAAAGATGTTCTTTTTCCTCATGGTTGGCCTGTAGTTTTGGGGCTTGCACATGTTGGGCCCCAAGGAGGTTTAATCTCTTTCTCAATACCTTGATTTCAGTCTCCTTCCATTTCACCAATTCTCCCATAGTAGTGGGGTATTTAGGGTCTATACCTAGAGCTATTATCTTCTTTCAAGATACACTATCCTTTCTTGGTTTTCCTTGGTGGAAACTTTCTCTTTCTTTACTTGTTTGTTAATATTCTGCACCATTTCCCTCATCTTCCTTTCACTATAAGAGGATTGAATTAACCCTTTGTGTAGCATGTCACTTTTATGAAGATGCACTTCAATGATATCAGTGAGTTGAATATTTCTCATCTTGAGATTAATCTAAGTTGCCTTGTAATTTGTTTGGGAGAGGGGTTTTGGCACTTTAGATTCCAACAAAAGGCCAATTATTGAAGGTGCCTTGTTGATAATCCATTCTTGTTAGAAACTTTGTTTGGGATATCTTTCCAACTTCTTGGGGGTACATCTCTTTTTTCATATCTCTATTCTTCATTTTGATATCCAGGTAGTGAGAGAATAAGGAAGTTTTTTTCTATATTGCTTCCCCACTAGAAGTTGTTTGTTTGATGACTCCTACTAATATCATGGATGAGGAGAGATGTTCAATAGTTAAGGATGTTCCCTCATTATTACTCTCCCATTGGAGTATTTACAACACACATTTCCCTTTATCTAGGCTTCCTGCCACACTATCCTATCTTTCCACCTCCTCATCCCCTTTATGCATTTTATTTCATTAACCATCCACATCCATTCCTAACTGCATTTATGAGTTCAATGAACTTTTTATAGGATGGGTATTTTGTATTTTGTTGGCTTGAGATGATGAGGAAACTTGGTTGGGGGTGACATTTCCTAGGATATGCTTTCCCCTTCCTAAGAATATAGGTTGGAAATATTTTCTACCAACACAATAGGATGATGCTTGTATGTTGACTTCCTTGTAGAGATGAAAATATGGGGATCATATACCCTGCCTTCCCCTTTCTCAAAATAAAACTATTAATCCTTTATTCAACTGCAACAAAAGTTGTTCTTTGTTGAATAAAAAAGTGGCCAACCTATTGTGGCAATGTGAAGGTAATAGATTTTATGTGTTGGGAAAATAAGAAGTGATCAGCCATCAACCTCTATCTGACATATTCCAAGGCCATGATCCCTGGTGTTAATAAACTAGGGAGCTTGAATGGTTATTGCTCAAAAAAATACACCCTAATGATGTTATGATATTTTTTTGGTACCAATCTCATGTCCTAGCATATTTGATGATTTGTAAAATATGCCTCATATCTAGGATGATTATGGGAAGTGGATTGCCATGTATCAGGGTATATATAGCATTCATTTATTTTCTTACATAGAGGATGAAACCTCTAGTTTGTAATTTCAAACTCATCTCCTGAGTCCATTTAGTGATTGGTTTCATCCTTCCAGCCTCATATGTAATCTTAACTCCCCAATATTCAAAGTAGGGGTGATTCTGGGACAGGATGAGATATATCAGGTAGGATTGGTATCTAAAGGACCTATTACTATGAAATTTTTCCAATTGATCTTGCATGAATTCCTCTGGGAGCTAGCAGTAATCAAACATAGGGAGAGTCATGGATTTTGAGGGCCAAAAAAGAGAGAAAAGGAAAATGATAGCCTCATCAAATACCCTATCATGTTCATAACCTAGGATTTGGTAGATAAGGCCAAAGGATTTTGTGGTGTTTTCAGGGAACATGTCATATTTGAACAGAGGTGGAGTATTTGGTAATGGAGTATTAGGGGCTAGAAGATTACCTAAGAGTATTTATTTATTATACTGAAACATTTCTTGATATTTTTTCTCTAGGGTATGTTCTTCTAAGTTTTCATAAGAAACTTCAGGGAAACAGAGCACTAGGGCCAAGGAATCTTGTGAGATGGTACAAATAAATTTATATCCATCCATGGAAATAAATTTTCCTTCATTATATTGGTAATTGTTTGCACACCAGAGGACAAGTTCAAGGAAATTAAAAGTTTGCAAGAAACTGAATCGAACCAAGTTCAATTCCCAATAGTGTAAGTAATCCTGGTCATTATTATCATTTCTTTGGGAATTATGAAAGATTGGGAATAAGTTAGGAAATGATAAGGCCAGGTCAAAGATACCATTATCTCTATAAATTAAGGGATCATCAACTATTGCAGACTTCTTGGATGACTGAGTCTTACTAGGGTTTGTGACAATGGCCATTTTACCATCTTAATGATAGAAATTAATTCTAGAAATGAACTTGGGGACTATACGAGTTCTTGGGTTACATATTGACCATTCAAATCTATGCAGGAGGATGCTATTGCATTTTGTTTGAAATATCAAGCATATGAATTGGCACTTTGGATATGGTGCTCTTTGTGCCCAATGGGAATTGTTTCCCCTATTTTAAATTTTTGAGTTTCATGCATCACTATTTCATTGTTGAAAGCCTTTGAATTTGGCATGTTTAAAATAATCCCTCATGGAATCATCCCTTGGTATGCTCAAATACCATGTTGATATTTCACCACTCTACTCAATACTCAATAGTTAGCTCAAAATAAAATGAGTTTATCTACTAAAATCATAGCTAAGTAATCAATTAAAAATGAAACAAAAGCATAAAATAGGAAACCAAAATCTCACACATAAGACACCAATATTTTTGGGTAAACTGCCCATGGAAAAAACCCGGAGGGAAAACTAGTTCCAAGATTTTTTTATTAAGGTCAAGTCAGGCCTCTCGTAATAGGGAAAATGGACCACTAAGAGAAATACAACTACAAACAAACCTTGTCAAGTATTCTTTGCCGTACAACCCCTGAACAACATGCTTTTCAAGGTACATGTGATTCACCTTAAGCTAACCCATGTACATATGTGACTTTATCCATTGTGAATTGTGTACATGTACGAAAAACCCATATGAAAACCTATGTACAACACACCCTTTTCCTCTGGCTTATATCCTATGAAACCCACCTATGGCTACCTCTGTTCTCTCTCCTCCTTGACCTGTATGATCTCTAGATGAAATTACTTCTCCACCTATCGAAGATCTTGAATCATGATCCTTTTTTATCCAACCCTCTCTACATCAATACTTGGATGAAATCTCTTCACCCAACATGTGATATCTCCTCACTCTCGTGTAAGAAAAATTCCTTCTTTGCTTCTACACTCCTCTCACTAGAAAAAAGTTATTATTTTCTATCCTCAACCTTGGTCTCTCACCAAAGTATCTCACAAGTGCATCTCACACAATTCCTAACTATGTCAACTCCCTCAACACAAGTCTCTCACTTTTATCTCTCATAAAAATTGTATTCTCTTTCTCCCTAGCCTTGTTTTTATAATGATGAGTTATAATCTATTTATAATCTCCAAAGTGATCTATGACTGAGAGTAATTCTCACACCCACTTGATATTTATATTACATGTTGCATGATAAGAATGTTCCTTAAAATAACTCAATTCACTAATAAAAACACTTTTACTTTAATTAACTCCTTTTAACTAAAGTAAAATCAATACTATAATACTTTCGATGAATTCCACATGCTAGACACATGCCAATGTGTAAGTATATGTTTGATGCTACCAATAACATCATCATTCCCTCTTAGCGAGGAAGGTACTTCTCCACCCTTGATTTAGATACATATTTTCTACCAGATCTACTACCATGCCTCCTCTCCAATCCACTTGATTGGTTGCTCCCTCTGACATAAAATTTTCCCCTTCCATCATAATCTGACCTATCTCTAAAGCCTCACTTCCTCTCAACATGCTCCTATAAGTCTCTTTCTCCTGAGAATCCTACATGGCCATCTCGTACCATGACTCCTTCTTGACATACTTGGAAGGTCTATCCTTTCCACTTGAACCTAAAGGTTGACTCCCTTTGAGAATCTCAACCTTCAGAGCCTCCTTCTCCTTGGTATTTTCCACTGATATTGATCCATGATCCAATATCCCCTTGGATCCTTTTATAGGATTCCATCCTAGGATGGTTCACCCGAGGAATATAAATCAATAATTACCCAAGCCCTACAAACCTCAAGATTAGTCCTTTGATCTTGTTGGTTGACTGGTATTTCCCTTATTTCCCCTTTGTTCCTTTCCTCGAACCCTTCCTTACACACTTGTATGAAAGTCCTTCTCCATACACTCAATGAAATGTTACTAACTCATTCTATGGGTTTCTTCTATCCACTAAGAAATACCCAACACTTGCAATCGGGCACCTCTACTGCTATTGTATGATATTGTACTTGCAACTCCTTTTCTACTCAGATATGTCCTTACTACCAAATCTATCTATTTCTCATCATGTTATTCTGGTTTCTCCCACAACTTCTCTTCTCCTTTGGACTGATTAGATCTCTAGGTGAAATTACTTATTCACCCCTTTCTGAGATCTCCTTGAGTAAAATTCCTTCTTTGCTATATCTATGAGTCATTGAATCCAATAGATATGTCATCCTATGATCTCTATATGAACTTCCTTCTTCACCCATATAATATACCCTTGATTCATTGTCCTTCGTGGCTCAAGCACTTGAGAAAAAGTTCATCTTTTCTCCTAAATGGATGACACATGCACATGAGAAAAAGTCCTTATTTTCTCCTATGTGATCTCATGTGATTCATATCTCTATATGAAATTCCTTATCCATCTATATGATATATCCTTGTTGACTTCCTAACCTCTTTCCATTGCTCAACAAACCACCCTACTGAAATTGCCTCTGTATTGATCATGTATGGCCATGTATATGACTTTTTTCACTGCAACTCACGTATGTATGCGACTACCACCACTATGATCCATGTATGTATCTGAATTTCACCACTGTGACCTGTATACACCTCCATACACCTACAAAAACCATTGTTTTGCCTCTATATTGTTGTTTCCCCAAAATTCATCCATCGATTTTTCGTCTCTTGATTATAGATCTTATTGCAAATGCTGAGATATATGCTCTTGGTTTCCTTCCTTTAGGGAAACCTTGCTTTGATACCATTTTGAAAATAATACCTCGTGGAATAAACCCTTGGTTTTCTCAAAAACCATGTTGATATTTCACCACTCTACTCAACACCTGATAGTTAGCTCAAAATAAAGTCACTTTATCTACTAAAACAACAATTGAGTAATAAACTAAACATGTAATAGAAGAATAAACTAGGAAACCCAAATATCACACACAAGACACCAATATTTTTAGGTAAAATACCCCTAGAAAAATATTGAAGGTAAAATCAGATCCAATATGATTTTATTTAGGTCAAATTAGGGCTCCCATAACAAGGAAAATGGCCCACTAAGAGAAATACAGCTATAGACAAACCTGGCCAAGTATTCTCTATCGTACGACCCCTAAACGACACACTTTTCAAGGTATACGGTATTCACTATCAGTTGACCTGCATACATACATGACTATCTCCACTGTGAATCACGTACATGTATGAAACAATTGTACAAACACTTTTGTACAGAGTACCCTTTTCCTCTATCTTTTATCCTCTTAAAACCAACTGCGGATACCTCTACTCTGAATCATGGTCCTTTGTGATCCAACCCTCTTTGAATGAATACTTGAATGAAATCTCTTCACCCAACCCGTGATATTTCCTCGCTCTCATGTAAGAAAAAATCCTTCATTGCTTCTATAGTCATCTCACTAGAAAAAGTCCCTTTTTATCCTCAACCTTGGTCTCTCACCAAAGTCTCTCATAGGTGCATCTCACACAAGTCTCGACTATCTCAAGTCCCTCAACACAAGTCTCTCACTTTTATCTCTCATCAAAAGTGCCTTCTCCTTCTCCCTAGCCTTGCTTTTATAATCATCAGTTATATCTATTTATAATCTCCAAAGTAATCTACAGCTGAGAACACTTCTCACACTCACTTGATATTTAGATTACATGCTGCATGCTAATAATTTTCCTTAAAATAACTCATTTCACTAACAAAAACAATTTTACTTTAATTAATTCCTTTTAATTAAAGTAAACTCAAGGCTAGAAGACATTTGATGACTTCCACATGCTAAACACATGCCAATGTGGAAGTACTTGTCTGATGCTACCACTAACATCAACATGGAGAAGGTGTGAAAATTGAGTGACATTATGTTTGACATCAACAGGGACCCACAAGCATGTGGTTGCCTCATGTTGTTCCAAGGTGGCATCTATGTGGCACAAGGGAAAGCCACACATCATCAAGCTTAGTGTTGTTGATTTGTGTCCTTTGTAACTCTCGATGGGTCCCTCTTATCCAGGTGGCAGTTGTTGGTTACTCTCTTTGAATGCCTTGTTGGTAGGCCCACCCATCTTCTATCAATCCTTGGATCCACTATAGTTTGAAATTTCAATGTGACATGTCAGCACCACAGGGGTGCTTTGTCAATTTTCAGGCATATATCGTGTCTTAGGGGCGACGAGTGGTTTTATGCCAAACCACAAACCACTTCACATACCCCCTTATGGTGGTTTCCCTCTCTCTCTAGGAGATGCCACAACAATTAAAGGATGACATGTGTCCATGGTTAAACAATTGTTGCATCACCGAGGGGACATTTAAACCCCCACATGTTCATGATGCAACGTGCAATGAGAGTTAGTGATCTTCATTCTGCTGTGATATCTTTGGCAATTGGGCCCCACAAATCCTTTATCGTATGGTATTGGCCCATGGTTTAGATATATGCCTCCTCCTCCAATGATCTATAATTCCTTTGGGTCATTGTAATCCCTCTTCATTTCCAAATAAGTTCTTGAGCTCGATTTAAGCATCTAGGGCCTTATTTTAACCCCTTTTCATTATTCCAAACCTAGTTAGGTCTGTTTCTTTGTCCATAGGTCTTAGAACTTAGCTTCCTTTGTCCCAAACATGCCTAATCAAGTCTTGTAGCCTCATTAATTTCCCCATTCTTGGAAAAACTAGATATTGTACTAACAATGGCTCCAACAAGGGCAACATACCCTCTGATCTGTNTATATACCTAATGCCTTCCTCTGTTGGGTTATGGAGTCTGTCTTTAAATTTGATCACACACATCTCTTGAAACTATTTTTATTTGAGAAAAAAAAATGATCAATAGCTTACACATTATCACCACATCTACTTAAAACTGTAACGGGGCTAGAAAAAATCCTCGACTACCACAAGATGTATCTCCGAAAGTAAAATGACCCAAAACCTGAAATTGTTACCAAGCATACTTCACTATGTACTCTCAGTATTATGAAAATTTCACAGCATGGAACTTTAGAGCAAACAAATACAGATAAAATTCCAAGATGATTTGATTGAAGTAGTGAAACAAACCTCCCCACAAAAATCTTATTGATTTGATTAAGTCTTGAACCCCCATTATTGTTGCTCTAACACCAAATGTAATGATCCAAATGATTACAATGTCAAAATAAGCTATAAGTACACACCATGTACACCAATGTGGGCATGGATCACAACTCTAATATAGATAAGAGAGATAAGTTACACAGTAAATCCTTGAAGAATGGGAGAACCTCCTCCAAATACCCAAATACCTTCATACTTCACAATTCACCTATCTCAATAATGAATGCATGATCTTTATATATATATATGTTCATACATTACACATTAGGCCCCTTTATTATTAGGTTGAACTTATTACATATAAATTTACACATTACATGTACAGTTAACCCCATATATTCCCCCCTTGGGGTCATATAATTCCTACCATTGAAGGAAGATATAGGCATATTCTAGGACCCATGTAGTCATACAAAGTTGGATACTAGGAATACAATATTTGAATATTAGAAAAGAAATTAATAACATGAACACAAATTAATGGAAGCCATTCAATTCCCTTAGATTAGAGACATGAAGTGAGGAGGAAACCTTGGCAGTCCCTAGGTTTGAAACATTAACTTAGTAGAGACTAAATGATGGAAGGAAAGGGTTATTCCTCATAAATAATTACTCTAGATCCCTAAGAATGGTTTTTTTAAAGTAAGTGTTACGGAGAGGAAAATTTTACTTATAAAATGCTTGATGTATTTTCTTTTGTACAAAATATGTATCTTGATTCTATGTGTAATAGATATCTCTATGTTATATGCAATGGTCGATAGGTATTGGATTTCTCTTATATGAAAATTCAATTAGGATGTCTCTCTATTCTATGTCTTATCTCTTACTACATCAATGCAAAACCCAATTGATTCGATTTAAATCCTCTTCTAAAATTTATAGTTAACCCCATATATTCCCCCCTTGGGGTCATATCATTCCTACCATTAGAGGAAGATGTAGGCATATTCTAGGACCCATGTAGTCATACAAAGTTGGATACTAGGAATACGATATTTGAATATTAGAAAAGAAATTAATAACATGAACAAAAATTAATGCAAGACATTCAATTTCCTTAGATTAGAAACATGAAGTGAGGAGGAAACCTTGGCAATCCCTAGGTTTGAAACATTAACTTAGTAGATACTAAATTATGGAAGGAAAGGGTGATTCCTCATAAATAAATTACTCTAGGTCCTTAAGAATGGTTTTTTTTTAAGTAAGTGTTATGGAGAGGAAAAGTTTACTTATAAAATGATTGATGTATTTTCTTTTGTACAGAATATGTATCTTGATTCTATGTGTAATAGATATATCTATGTTATATGAAATGGTCAATAGGTATTGGATTTATCTTATATGAAAATTCAATTAGGATGTCTCTCTATTCTATGTCTTATCTCTTACTACATCAATGCAAAACCCAATTGGTTCAAATTAAATCCTCTTCCAAAATTTGTAAAAATAAATTTTGGCAAAGCTCAAAATTAAAAATCAACTTGAAGGCAAAAGTTGAAAAGGCCTCAAGAAGGTGAAACAAATCACCTTGATGGTTGGTCTTCTAAGGTGGTTCTACAATAAAGGAGGACCTTGATTGATGAAAGGTGAGCCAACAAAGGAAGGAAGAATTGAATACTGGAAAGCAGAAGGATAGTAGCATAAGAAGTGGGCTTGAAGATCAAAGGATGAAGGATCCATTGAGCCTATCCATGCATGAGAAAAATATTTTCCATTAGCTAAATCCATCTGCAAATATTGACAGTGAGTAAGAATGCATCAAAATCTCAGTCGAGAGTGCATATCTCACCCTTTGTAATAATTTCTTCATAAATAAACAAATCCCATCTAATTCTATTTTTCCTATTGGGTTTACAAGGTAAAAAATATCTTTCTATGGTGTAAATAATTCGTTTGGGATTGATGAATTTCATATTAGTGTGTTATTCACCATTAAATACAACATTAATCATTGTATTTATATCTAGAGAATTATTGGCATTGTATTCTCTACATAAACATTGGGAGTTTCACCACAACCCATCACTTTAGTTGTGATAGCTAGTGTCTTATATAGCAGGAATTTTATTTCCCATGTTTTTATTTTCTAGAGTAATTGGGTTCAAGTAACAACTCAATACCCCCCTACATCGTCACTGGAATAGTGTGTCATCTTGTGTGCTATGTTAATAATTAGCTACAACTAGATTGGTATTGAACATATACATAGGATTGTAGGGTTGCCTTCAATCATTAATGTGTGTGTTATATAGATCCCAAATAGTGCACCCTAAATCTTGAATTCATGGGAAATTACACTACAATGAACCTATGAAAATGTATTAACATTTTATTTCTAATTGGGTGTTGAGCTCTTTTGACACCTTTCACCAAGTTGTTCCTCCGAACCCAAGCATTTGGTTGGTTACCTAAAATCATTTGTTGGTATGATTAATTAATTTCTTCTGACATATATACACATCATTAATTCATGAATAGTGTGGGGAAAATACCTGAGGTGCAAATTTTTGTGTATCCATAATGAAAGAGCGGGAGGGTGGGTTGTTTGAGTGTTGTTTTCTTCACATTGAAGAAGTAAAGAATAATTATACACGATTCACTAATTGTTGAAACATGCATAAGTATATGTATGTATTTCACTTGTATTATGAAGGAGGAGTTGTGTGTGCACCGAGAAAACCAAAAAGTGCATTTTATTTGTAACTTACATATACATATATTTAATTGGAACATTGTTCACAAAGTGATTGAATACA
>JASDQU010685550.1:10070-36782 GCA_032191745.1 Picea mariana | reverse complement strand
CATTTTCATTTTCCTTCATGTCCAAATAACTTCATCAATATTCTGGTCCAAAACCCATGACTAGGGTTGACATCAATGACAACAACCAATCTTCCAACAGTCACTTCCAATACACTCATTTTCTTATTCTTGTAGTGATTCTTGATATTTAATTAGGCATTATCATTATTTAGGAAATCAATTTCCTCTTCTATATTTTCCTTCTCATTATTCAGTTACTGCACCAAGGCAAGAGAGAGAGGGTTGTTGAAAAATTGTAGGATTTCTATATTCTATTGTATCTACTTAGGGAGGAAAAAACCACATTTGTTTCTTATGGATCACACCCTAATACTACCATTGTGTGTTTAAGGACAATATTTTCCACTTTTGTGGAATTGTGAATTTTAGGAACTTCATCTCCATTAACAATGTGCCCACCTTTTATTGTTGGTTGTGGAACCTAATTATCTTCCTAATTTATATGCAGGTATGCCTTTCTCCCTTCTGTCAAGGGTTTGGGTACTAGCCCCCTAATGAAGGGAATCTATGGGTTTGGGGGTGGAGCTCCCCGAGGAAATGTTTTGGGAAAATTTTCTTGTAAAATATTGTAATTTCATAGTCAATCTGGACCATTCATTATAAGGTTGTAGATATGATGGTAGAAGTTATGTTAGGTTTTTCGCCAAAAAGGAAACCCATTTTGTATGAGGGCATTGTATTTCGGATGTATGTGAGTGAATATTGTATTCTGAGAGAGGAGATTGTGAGAGAAAGAAGACAAATTTATAGTAGGTGTGTTGTAGGTTGCATCCCTTCATTTTGATGGATAATAAAAAGGAAGGACTTGGAAATTTCTCCAGTGGACGTATCCCACACTAGGTGAACCATGTATATATGTGTGTCTATTGTATTTTGTATCTTATGTGTTTTATTTCTTCATTTGTTTTATTTTATTTCTCTACGATCCAATTTTTCTAACATTTATTTCATCTTTTCATTTTCTCTTGTATTGTTTAGGTACTCATCATATATTGATGAAGTAATAATCTTTGAGAATTTAATATTGTCCTATGGAGGAATATCATCTATACTTAATCTAAATTGGAATTCCCTCCAGTCTTGAGGTTTCATTTTAGAAGAAATCTTTTCCACAATGGGTTCTAGGTGGTCATGGTAAAGGTCACAATTGTGGGTTCATACTTTATTATGAGTTATGGACCAATTAGGGTCTCATTTATAGGATGAGTATTCATATGTCTCTTCCATATCCTTTTCTTCTCCCTTTCCTTTTTAATTACATAAACTGGATTCATATAGAAAATAGATTAAATAGGGCCAAATCACTTGCTTGTCCCTCCTCCAAGGTAGCTTGCTCTGTCCTTGACTTCACTGTTTGGATTAGCTAAGCCTATTGGTTTATGAGGGTATCATTTTCTTATTGTAACATCTCATTCTCATTCTACAACCTCGTATTGGACTTTTTTCTTTCAACCAACTCATGATAAAGATGCTCTTTTTCCTCATTGTTGGCCTGTAGTTTTGGGGCTTGCACATATTGGGCCCCAAGGAGGTTTAATCTCTTTCTCAATACCTTGATTTTAGTCTCCTTCCATTTCACCAATTCTCCCATAGTAGTGGGTTATTTAGGGTCTATACCTAGAGCTATGATCTTCTTTCAAGATACATTATTCTTTCTTGGTTTTCCTTGGTGGAAACTTTCTCTTTCTTTACTTGTTTGTTAATATTCTGCACAATTTCCCTCATCTTCCTTTCACTATAAGAGGATTGAATTACCCCTTTGTGTAGCATGTCACTTTTATGAAGATTCACTTCAATGATGTCAATGAGTTGAATATTTCTCATCTTGATATTAATCTAAGTTGCCTTGTAATTTGTTTGGGAGAGGGGTTTTGGCACTTTAGATTCCAACAAGGCCAATTATTGAAGGTGCCTTGTTGATAATCCATTATTGTTAGAAACTTTGTTTGGGATATCTTTCCAAATTCTTGGGGGTACATCTATTTTTTCATATCTCTATTATTCATTTTGATATCCAGGTAGTGAGAGAATAAGGAAGGTTTTTTCTCTATTGCTTCCCCACTGGAAGTTGTTTGCTTTATGACTCTTACTAATATCATGGATGAGGAGAGATGTTCAATAGTTAAGGATGTTCACTCATTCTTACTCTCCCATTGGAGTATTTACAACACATCTTTCCCTTTATCTAGGCTTCCTATCACACTATCCTATGTTTCCACCTCCTCATCCCCTTTATGCATTTTATTTCACTAAGCATCCACATCCATTCCTAACTCCATTTCCGAGTTCAAGGAACTTTTTATAGGATGGGTAGTTTGGATTTTGTTGGCTTGAGATGATGAGGAAACTTGGTTGGGGGTCACATTTCCTAGGATATGCTTGACCCTTCCTAAGAATATAGGTTGGCAATATTTTCTACCAACACAATAGGATGATGCTTGTATGTTGACTTCCTTGCAGAGATGAAAATATGGGGATCATATACCCTACCTTCCCCTTTCTCAAAATAAAACTATTAATTCTTTATTCAACTACAACAAAAATTGTTCTTTGTTGAATAAAAAAGTGGCCAACCTCTTGTGGAAATGTGAAGGTAATAGATTTTATGTGTTGGGAAAATAAGAAGTGATCAGTCATCAAGCTCTATCTGACATATTCCAAGGCCATGATCCTTGGTGTTAATAAACTAGGGAGTTTGAATGGTTATTGCTCAAAACCATACACCCTAATGATGTTATGATATTTTTTTGGTACCAATCTCATGTCCTAGCATATTTGATGATTTGTAAAATATGCCTCATATCTGGGATGATTATGGGAAGTGGATTGCCATGTATCAGGGTATATATAACATTCATTTATTTTCTTACATAGAGGATGAAACCTCTAGTTTGTAATTTCATCCTCATCTCCTGAGTCCATTTAGTGATTGGTTTCATCCTTCCAGCCTCATATGTAATCTTAACTCCCCAAGCTTCAAAGTAGGGGTGATTCTGGGACAAGATGAGATATATGAGGTAGGATTGGTATCTAAAGGACCTATTACTATGAAAATTTTCCAATTGATCTTGCATGAATTCCTCCGGGAGATAGCAGTAATCAAACATAGGGAGAGTCATGGATTTTGAGGGCCAAAAAAGAGAGAAAAAGAAAATGATAGCCTCATCAAATACCCTATCATGTTCATAACCTAGGATTCGGTAGATAAGGCCAAAGGATTTTGTGGTATTTTCAGGGAACATGTCATATTTGAACAGAGGTGGAATATTTGGTAATGGAGTATTAGGGGTTAGAAGATTAACTAAGAGTCTTTCTTTATTATACTGAGACATTTCTTGATATTTTTTCTCTAGGGTATGTTCTTCTAAGTTTTCATAAGAAACTTCAGGGAAACAGAGCACTTGCGCCAAGGAATCTCGTGAGATGGTACAAATAAATTTATATCCATCCATGGAAATAAATTTTCCTTCATTATATTGGTAATTGTTTGCACACCAGAGGACAAGTTTAGGGAAATTAAAAGTTTGCGGGAAACTGAATCGAACCAAGTTTGATTCCCAATAGTGTAAGTAATCCTAGTCATTATTATCATTTCTTTGGGAATTATGAAAGATTGGGAATAAGTCAGGAAATGATAAGGCTGGGTCAAAGATACCATTATCTCTATAAATTAAGGGATCATAAACTATTGCAGAATTCTTGGATGACTGAGGCTTACTAGGGTTTGTGACAATGGCCATTTTACCTACTTAATGATAGAAATTAATTCTAGAAATGAATTTGGGGACTATACGAGTTCTTGGGTTACCTATTGACCATTCAAATTTATGCAGGAGGATGCTATTACAGTTTGTTTGAAAGCTCAAGAATATGAATTGGCACTTTGGAGAAGGTGTTCTTTGTGCCCAATGGGAATTGTTTCTCCTATTTTAAACTTTTGAGTTTCATGCATCACTATTTCATTGTTGAAAGCCTTTGAATTTCGCACGTTTAAAATAATCCCTCATGGAATCATCCCTTGGTATGCTCAAATACCATGTTGATATTTCACCACTCTACTCAATACTCAATAGTTAACTCAAAATAAAATGAGTTTATCTACTAAAATCATAGCTAAGTAATCAATTAAAAATGAAACAAAAGCATAAACTAGGAAACCAAAATCTCACACATAAGACACCAATATTTTCGGGTAAACTACCAATGGAAAAAACCCAGAGGGAAAACTAGTTCCAAGATTTTTTTATTAAGGTCAACTCAAGGCTCTCGTAATAGGGAAAATGGACCACTAAGAGAAATACAACTACAAACAAATATAGCCAAGTCTTCTTTGTCGTACAACCCCTGAACAACATGCTTTTCGAGGTATATGTGATTCACCTTAAGCTAACCCACGTACATATGAGACTTAATCCATTGTGAATTGTGTACATGTACGAAAAACCCGTACGAAAACCTATGTACAACACACCCTTTTCCTCTGGCTTATATCCTATGAAACCCACCTATGACTACCTCTACTCTCTCTCTTCCTTGACCTATATGATCTCTAGATGAAATTCCTTCTCCACCTATCCAAGATCTTGAATCATGGTCCTTTTTTATCCAACCCTCTCTACATCAATACTTGGATAAAATCTCTTCACCCAACATGTGAGATCTCCTCACTCTTGTGTAAGAAAAAGTTATTCTTTGCTTCTACACTCCTCTCACTAGAAAAAGTTATTCTTTGCTATCCTCAACCTTGGTCTCTCACCAAAGTATCTCACAAGTGCATCTCACACAATTCCTAACTATTTCAAATCCCTCAACACAAGTCTCTCACTTTTATCTCTCATAAAAATTGTATTCTCTTTCTCCCTAGCCTTTCTTTTATAATGATGAATTATAATCTATTTATAATCTCCAAAGTGATCTATGACTGAGATTAATTCTCAGACTCACTTGATATTTATATTACATGTTGCATGATAAGAATGTTTCTTAAAATAACTCAATTCACTAATAAAAACACTTTTACTTTAATTAACTCCTTTTAACTAAAGTAGAATCAATACTATAATACTTTCGACGAATTCCACATGCTAGACACATGCCAATGTGTAAGTAGATGTCTGATACTACAAATAACATCAACATTCCCTCTTAGCAAGGAAGGAAATTCTCCACCCTTGAGTTGGATACATATTTTCTACCAGATCTACTACCATGCCTCCTCGACAATCTACCGGATTGGTTGCTCCCTCTGACATAGAAGTTTCCCCTTCCATCATGATCTGACCTATCTCTAAAGACTCACTTCCTCTCAAGATGCTCCTATAAGGCTCTTGCTCCTGAGAATCCTACATGGCCATCTCGTACCATGACTCCTTCTTGACATAATTGGAAGGTTTATCCTCTCCACTTGAACTTGAAGGTTGACTCCCTTTGAGAATCTCAAACTTCAGAGCCTCCTTCTCCTTGGTATTTTCCACTAATATTGATCCATGATCCAATATCCCCTTGGATCCTTTTACAGGCTTCCATCCTGGGATGGTTCACCCGAGGAATATAAATCAATAATTATCCAAGCCCTACAAACCTCAAGATTAGTCCTTTCATCTTGCTGGTTGACTGGTATTTCCCTTATTTCCCCTTTGTTCCTTTCCTCTAACCCTTCCTTACACACTTGTATGAAATTCCTTCTCCATACACTCAATGAAATATTACTAACTCATTCTATGTGTGTCCTCTGTCCACTGAGAAATACCCAACACTTGCAATTAGGCACCTCTGCTGCTATTGTATGATATTGTACCTACAACTCCTTTTCTAATCAGATATGTCCTTACTACCAAATCTATCTGTTTCTCATGATGTTATTCTGGTTTCTCCCGCAACTTCTCTTCTCCTTTGGACTGATTAGATCTCTAGGTGAAGTTACTTATTCACCCCTTTCTGAGATCTCCTTGAGTAAAATTCATTATTTGCTATATCTATGAGTCACTGAATCCAATAGATATGTCATCCTATGATATCTATATGAAATTCCTTCTTCACCCATCTAATATACCCTTGATTCATTGTCCTCCGTGGCTCAAGCACTTGAGAAAAAGTTCATCTTTTCTCCTAAGTGGATGACACATGCACATGAGAAAAAATCCTTATTTTATCCTATGTGATCTCATGTGATTCATATATCTATATGAAATTCCTTATCCATCTATATGAGATATCCTTGTTGACTTCCTAACCTCTTTCCATTGCTCAACAAACCACCCTACTGAAATTGCCTTTGTATTGATCATGTATGGCCCTGTATATGACTGTTGTCACTGTAACTCGCATATGTATGTGACTACCACCACTATGATCCATGTATGTATATGAATTTCACCACTGCGACCCGCATACACCTCCATACACCTACAAAAACCATTGTTTTTCCTCTATACTGTTGTTACCCTGAAATTCATCCATCAATTTTTCGTCTCTTCATTATAGATCTTATTGCAACTGTTGAGATCTATGCTCTTGGTTTCCTCCCTTCAAGGCAACCTTGCTTTGATACCATTTTGAAAATAATACCTCGTGGCATAAACCCTTGGTTTTCTCAAAAACCATGTTGATATTTCACCACTCTACTCAACACCTGACAGTTAGCTCAAAATAAAATCACTTTATATACTAAAAGAACAATTGAGTAATAAACTAAACATGTAGCAGAAGAATAAACTAGGAAACCCAAATATCACACACAAGTCACCAATATGTTTAGGCAAAATACCCCTAGAAAAATACGGAAGGTGAAATAAGATCCAAGATGCTTTTATTTAGGTCAAATCAGGGCTCCCATAACAGGGAAAATGGCCCACTTAGAGAAATACAGCTATAGACAAACCTGGCCAAGTATTCTCTATTGTACGACCCCTAAACAACACACTTTTCAAGGTATACAGTATTCACCATCAGTTGACCTACATACATACACGATTGTCTCCACTGTGACTCATGTACATGTATGAAAAAATTGTACAAACACTTTTGTACAGAGTACCCTTTTCCTCTATCTTTTATCCTCTTAAAACCAATTGTGGATACCTCTACTCTGAATCACGATCCTTTGTGATCCAACCCTCTCTAAATCAATACTTGGATGAAATCTCTTCACCCAAACCGTGATATCTCCTCATTCTCATGTAAGAAAAAATCCTTCTTTGCTTCTACACTCCTCTCACTAGAAAAAGTCTTTTTTTATCCTCAACCTTGGTCTCTCACCAAAGTCTCTCACAAGTGCATCTCACACAAGTCCCAACTATGTCGAATCCCTCAACACAAGTCTCTCACTTTTATATCTCTTCAAAAGTGCCTTCTCCTTCTCCCTAGCCTTGGTTTTATAATCATTGGTTATAATCTATTTATAATCTCCAAAGTAATCTACAACTGAGATTACTTCTCACACTCACTTGATATTTAGATTACATGTTGCATGCTAAGAATTTTCCTTATAATAACTCATTTCACTAACAAAAACAATTTTACTTTAATTAATTCCTTTTAATTAAAGTAAACTCAAGGCTAGAATACATTTGATGAATTCCACATGCTAAACACATGCCAATGTGGAAGTACTTGTCCGATGCTACCACTAACATCAACATGGAGAAGGCATGAAAATTGAGTGACATTATGTTTGACATCAACGGGGCCCCATAGACATGTGGTTGCCTCATGTTGGTCCAAGGTGGAATCTATGTGGCACAAGGGAAAGCCACACGTCATCGAGCTTAGTGTTGTTGATTTGTGTCCTTTGTAACTTTCGGTGGGTCCCTCTTATCCAGGTGGCAAGTATTGGTTGCTCTCTGTGAATGCCTTGTTGGTAGGCCCACCCATATTCTATCAATCCTTGGATCTAGTGTAGTGTGAAATTTCAATGTGACATGTTAGTGCCACGGGGATGCATTGTCAGTTTCCAGGCATATATCGTGTCTTAGGGGCGACGAGTGGTTTTATGCCAAACCACAAACCACTTCACATACCCCCTATGGTGGTTTCCCTATCTCTCTAGGAGATGCAACAATAATTAAAGGATGACATGTGTCCATGGTTAAACAATTGTTGCATCACCGAGGGGACATTAAAACCCCCACATGTTCATGATGCAACATGCAATGAGATTCGTTGATCTTCATTCTACTATGATATATTTGGCAATTGAGCCCCACAAATCCTTTATCCTATGGTATTGGCCCATGGTTTGGATATATGCCTCCTCCTCCAATGATCTATAATTCCTTTGGGTCATTGTAATCCCTCTTCATTTTCCAGATAAGTTCTTGAGCTTGATTTAAGCATCTAGGGCCCTATTTTAACCCCTTTTCATTATTCCAAACCTAGTTAGGTCTATTTCTTTGTCCATAGGTCTTAGAACTTAGCTTGATTTGTCCCAGATATGCCTAATCAAGTCTTGTAGCCTCATTAATTTCCCCATTCTTGGAAAAACTAGATATTGTACTAACATTGGCTCCAGTGAGGGAAACATACCCTCTAATCTGTTGAGAACTATAGACCTAGTGCCTTCCTCTATTGGGTTATGGAGTCTATCCTTAAATTTGATCACACACATCTCTTGAAACTATTCTGATTTGTGAAAACAAAATTCTCAATAGCTTACACATTATCACCATATCTACTTAAAACTGTAACGGGGCTAGAAAAAATCCTCGACTACCATAGGATGTATCTCCAAAAGTAAAATGACCCAGAACCTAAAATTTTTACCAAGCATACTTCACTATGTACTCTTAGTATTATGAAAATTTCACAGCATGGAACTTTAGAGAAAACAAATACAAATAAAATTCCAAGATGATTTGATTGAAGTAGTGAAACAAACCTCCCCGCAAAAATCTTATTGATTTGATTGAAGTCTTGAAACCCCATTATTGATTCTCTGACACCAAATGTAATGATCCAAATGATTACAATGTCAAAATAATCTATAAGTACACACCATGTACACCAATGTGGGCATGTATCACAACTCTAATATAGACAAGAGAGATAAGTTACACAATAAATCCTTGAAGAATGGGAGAACCTCCTCCAAATACTCAAATACTTCCATACTTCACAATTCACCTATCTCAATAATGAATGCATGATCTTTATATATATCTATTCATACATTACACATTAGGACTCTTTATTATTAGGTTGAACTTATTACATATAAATTTACACATTACATGTACAGTTAACCCCATATATTCCCCCTTTGGGGTCATATAATTCCTACCATTGGAGGAAGATATAGGCATATTCTAGGATCCATGTAGTCATACAAAGTTGGATACTAGGAATAGAATATTTGAATATTAGAAAAGAAATTAATAACATGAACAAAAATTAATGCAAGACATTCAATTCCCTTAGATTAGAAACATGAAATGAGGAGGAAACCTTGGCGCTCCCTAGGTTTGAAACATTAACTTAGTAGAGACTAAATGATGGAAGGAAAGGGTTATTCCACATAAATAAATTACTCTAGATCCCTAAGAATGGTTATTTTAAAGTAAGTGTTACGGAGAGGAAAATTTTACTTATAAAATGCTTGATGTATTTTCTTTTGTACAAAATATGTATCTTGATTCTATGTGTAATAGATATCTCTATGTTATATGCAATGGTCGATAGGTATTGGATTTCTCCTATATGAAAGTTCAATTAGGATGTCTCTCTATTCTATGTCGTATCTCTTACTGCATCAATGCAAAACCCAATTGATTCGAATTAAATCCTCTTCCAAAATTTACAGTTAACCCCATATATTCCCCCCTTGGGGTCATATCATTCCTACCATTAGAGGAAGATGTAGGCATATTCTAGGACCCATGTAGTCATACAAAGTTGGATACTAGGAATACAATATTTGAATATTAGAAAAGAAATTAATAACATGAACAAAAATTAATGCAAGACATTCAATTTCCTTAGATTAGAAACATGAAGTGAGGAGGAAACCTTGGTGGTCCTTAGGTTTGAAACATTAACTTAGTAGAGACTAAATTATGGAAGGAAAGGATGATTCCTCATAAATAAATTACTCTAGGTCCTTAAGAATGGTTTTTTTTAAGTAAGTGTTATGGAGAGGAAAATTTTACTTATAAAATGCTTGATGTATTTTATTTTGTACAGAATATGTATCTTGATTCTATGTGTAATAGATATCTCTATGTTATATGCAATGGTCGATAGGTATTGGATTTATCTTATATAAAAATTCAATTAGGATGTCTCTCTATTCTATTTCCTATCTCTTACTACATCAATGCAAAACCCAATTGGTTCGAATTAAATCCTCTTCCAAAATTTGTAAAAATAAATTTTGGCAAAGTTCAAAATTAAAAATCAACTTGAAGGTAAAAGTTGAAAAGGCCTCAAGAAGATGAAACAAATCACCTTGATGGTTGGTCTTCTAAGGTGGTTGTATAATAAAGGAGGACCTTGATTGATGAAGGGTGAGCCAACAAAGGAAGGAAGAATTGAATATTGGAAAGAAGAAGGATAGTAGCAGAAGAAGTGGGCTTGATGATCAAATGATGAAGGAGCCATTGAGCCTATCCATGCATGAGAAAAAATATTTTCCATTATCTAAATCCATCTGCAGATATTGATAGTGAGTAAGAATGCATCAAAATCTCAGTTGAGAGTGCATATCTCACCCTTTGTAATAATTTCTTCATAAATAAACAAATCCCATCTAATTCTAGTTTTCCTATTGGATTTACAAGGTGAAAAATATCTTTCTATGGTGTAAATAATTCGTTTGGGATTGATGAATTGCATATTAGTGTGTTATTCACCATTAAATACAACATTAATCATTGTATTTATATCTAGAGAATTATTGGCATTGTATGCTCTACTTAAACATTGGGAGTTTCACCACAACCCATCACTTTAGTTGTGATAGCTAGTGTCTTATATGGTAGGAATTTTATTTCCCATGTTTTTATTTGCTAGAGTCATTGGGTTCAAGTAGAAACTCAATACCCCCCTACATCGTCACTGGAATAGTGTGTCATCTTGTATGCTATGTTAATAATTAGCTACAACTAGATTGGTATTGAACATATACATAGGATTGTAGGATTGCCTTCAACCATTAATGTGTGTGTGTTATCTAGATCCCAAATAGTGCACCCTAAAGATTGATTTCATGGGAACTTACACCACAACGAACCTAGGAAAATGTATTAACATTTTATTTCTAATTGGGTGTTGAGCTCTTTTGAAACCTTTCACCAAGGTGTTCCTCCGAACCCAAGCATTTGGTTGCTTACCTACAATCATTTGTTGGTATGATTAATTAATTTCTTCTGACATATATACACATCATTAATTCATAAATAGTGCGGGGAAAATACCTGAGGTGCAAATTTTTGTGTAGCCATAATTAAATAGCAGGAGGGTTGGTTGTTTTAGTGTTGATTTTTTCACATTGAAGAAGTAAAGAATAATTATAAATGATTCACTAATTGTTGAAACATTCATAAGTATATGTATGTATTTCACTTGTATTATGAAGGAGGATTTGTGTGTGCACCGAGAAAACCAAAAAGTGCATTTTATTTGTAACTTACATATACATATATTTAGTTGGAACATTGTTCACAAAGTGATTGAATAAATGTTGATATATCATTTTCATGGATAGAGGTTTAAACTCAACTTCTAATATGTATGAATGGAAAAAATTAAAATTGTCTAAGTGTTGTAATTGCACCTTCAAAGCCACATAATTCATATTTGTTTTAACATAGCATAATTATGTCTATTTATTTGACATTAATAGTCTTTTATGCATGTTGATGATTAGTAGTTGAGGAGGTTTAAAATCAACTTTGATAGATGTATGAATGGACATAATTAAAATGGTCTAAGTGTTGTTATTTCACCTTGAAAGACACATAATGATCTATTTTTTTCAACATAATTGAACTCTATCTATTTAATTGGCATATGCATGTTGATGATTAGTAGTTGAGGAGGTTTTCACTCATAATTGCACCGAGAAGAAAGAACATTATTTATTTTCATAGAAGATCTATGTTGGTGGAATGTGTGGGTGGTTAGTCTCTTAGTTATAGATCATGTTGATATCAAAGTGGTTGAATTCATGACCTCGAATGAGCTTCCAACACTTTGAGGAGAATGGGAAAAGGAAATGGATAAAGAAAAAGAGTGGACAACAAGTCATTACCCTAACCTTATTGTAGAAGCTTGAAAGAGGATGGAAAAAGTATGTTTCTTCCACTCAAAACTACACCAACACTTGGGGTACCAAGAAAACAAGATGACAATCACAAACAAAGGACAATTCCAAATATGGTAGAAGAGGACTTGAATATTAACAATCTATCTTAATGGTTTTGGCATCAAGAATAATTAGAGATGGATTGGAAGGAACATTGAGGACTTTACCAAAGACCAAAGAGGTGAAAATATGGCTATTTTTTTCCCATGGTTATGAAGATAGTTTTAGAATCCCTACAAACTATATAAAAAAATGTGGAGGGTGAGTAAGAACACCCAAGAATGAGTGGAATCCTTGCATTGTAATCCTTGAATTAATGAAGTATAAAGAACACATTATAGAGAGTGTGTTGGAATAGCATGCTACACTTTGAGTTGAATATTCTAGGCACCAAAATAATATGAATCAAGAGGTTTTATATGAAATAGATGCAAATTCTATATCTTCATCCAAATTTTGTAAAATTAAATTTTGGTGAAGTTTGAAATTAGCAATTAGATTGAAGACAAAAAGGACAAAAGGCCCAAATAAGTAATCACCTTAATGGTTGGTCTTCTGAGGAAGCTCTATAACAAAAGAGTGCCTTAATTGGTGAAAGGGAAGCAAACAAGTGAAGGAAGAATTGAATCGTGGGAACCAGAAGAGTAGTAGCAAAAGAAGAGGGCTTGAAGAGCCAATCTATTCAAAGATCAAAGGACAAAGGAGCCATTAAGCCTATCAATGCATGAGAAAAAGGTTGTGTAGAAATTTAAATGAAAAAATCAGAAAGTTAATATTATGTCATACACTTAGCAACCTAGAGATAACTGTCATCAATGAACTTTGATATGCATAAAATCACATTCAGAAATTACCATATGTAGAAATACATATTGCTAAGAAATATAGCAGTGGAATAAACATAATGAACAACATTCAATCAACCATGAAAAACTCAAAAAATTAGGCAAATTCCAAGGAAAACCCCAATGTGGGGAAACCCAAAGAGAGAGAGAGAGCGATTTTATTAACTTTAGGAAATATTTATCAATAGCTACAATACAATTTCCAACCAAGAGAGACAAATTACAACACAAAAATGTCCCACCACAAAACTACCTTGAAATAGGTGCCACAGTTCGTACAACTATACAGATTTGTTGAAAATGGCACCTCAAAAAATGTGCCCAAAAGAGGCAGTTGTACCTTGCCTTCTGTACGACCAATCTCCTTCAGAAAACTCTGAAAAATCTTCCTTGAAATCCGTGCCTTCTCTTGCCTTGATTTTCATTCCAAATTTTGTTGGTGTACGACCTGTGTGGATCCGTACAGTACAACCTATCCCAACAAATAAAACAACAACACTCAAAACAAAAAATGCCTCCTTGGGATTTGTGCCCTATATCTCTTGGGAAATGTGCCAATTTGTTGCTTACTTTCCTCTCCAAACTCTCCTCAGAAATCTCTCTCACACTCTTCTTCACTTATGTCTTGCACACTACCCAATGCATTCTTTTATAATTTTTGAAGATGACCTTTTACCTCCCAAGTGTCTTTCACCTTCCCCAACCCTAAATCCAAAGGCCAAGATCTATTCTTTCCTTTACAAGATCAAGGGCCATGATTAATTCCCACCAAAATAAATCACTTAAAATATTAAAGTACATTTCACTTTATTACATAAGTGCACTTTATGAAATAAAGTCACTTTAATATTAGAAGGTACACTTCATTAAAAAGTCACTTTAATAAAAGAACCACTTTATCCCAACTTTATAAAAACCCATTATAAAGTCAAGTGTCTAGTAGTATAGGTACAAGGTAACTTCCACATACAAGACACACATGCATAGTACCTCCCGAGCTAAAAAGATAACACTCCCTCTTAGTGAGGGAAGTACTCACTGCCATCACTATCATCTAATTCCATCACAATGTGTTCAGTAGGAGCTCCCTATGAACCTGGAGCCATCCTCAACACTTGCACAAAACTCGAACTAGAATATCCTCTCATGATAGCTATCTAGAACCTTGAGCTCCTTGGAGAATCCACTCCACCCTGAGCATCGGTTTGATCACACTGGTTGAGCCTCCTGCTAGTGCTTAGAAGAGACTCCCTCTCTTTTCTCGGAATGCAATATTGAATCCTTGGTACCACCACATTCTGAGGAGCCTCCTCATGATCCTAATCCGATGTTGAATCATACCCTGAAGGTTTTCCTTGCAACATATACAACTTGTCCACCCGATTATCAATCAGTTGCAGTTCCACTGGGTCCACTCCCTCCTTGTAGATAAAGACATGTTACCTCTTAAACAATGTACAATATCCTACATCCTCCAAGGTTGAGACTGAGAGCAAGTTTACCCTCAACCCTAGAACAAAGAGAACTCCATCAAGCTCCAGGAATCCTCCATAATCGAGTCGAAATCTAACCCTTCCAACTCCACGTACAACTCATGCCATACCACCTTCATTTAACATCTGCCAATCAGGACCTGTCTCTATGATAATTAGGATTATTCGCTAGATTCTCATCATGTGGCAAGAGGCTCCATTATCCACAATCCATCTAATATCACCCTTAAATCCTTTGCTATCGACACTGGAAACTAGAGTAACCAAGGAAAACCCCTTGTCATACTTGGAAGCAAAGTCCTCCATGGATGTTGTAGCAATTGTCTTGGCCCCCTCCGGTTCCTTTTTCTTCTTATTCCTCTCAAGATAATGAGAATCAAGGTGCCCCAACTGATTACAACAGTAACATATGACCTTACTCAAGTCCCTCCCAGAACTTCCTTTCTTCTTTCTCTTTGAAGCAAGAGCAACATTCTCATCAGGTCCATTTGTCTTTTGTCCACTACTCTAATATCCTTCTTGGATCTCCTCCTGAGTGAAATCATCCCACAGTCTACTCAAATATGTAATATTCTCACGACCCACCACACACTTCACGAAGACTTCCCATTCCTTGGTGAATCCTTTCAAGGCTATCCTCACCAACTCTGAATCTGATATGACCTCTCCAACTATAGCCAACTCATCTTTCACTTGAGCTACTCGGGTAAGAAAAGAAGAAACACTCTCCTCCTTACCCATCTTGGTATCATGTAGCTTAGCCTTCAATGCCATCTTTTGGTTTTCATTCTTCACCTCAAATAAGTTCTTAAGTGCATCCCACATATCTTAGGTTGTCTTATTCTCAGCTAAGTGTGGGATAAGGTGATCCTTCACCCCATCCATAATAATCCTCTGAGCTTTGGCCTCCTTGACCTCATTCAAATCAAACAAATAGGATATGTTGTGGGAGCCACAACAATAGAACTGACATAGTTCCAAATCTTGTTCTCCTTAAGAACAACTGACATCCAGACCTTCCACTGCAAATAGTTGGAAATGCCATCCAACCGATTCTCAAATCTAATGGATGCAGCCATATTCCTTATCACAGCTCAAGGAAAACAATCACAAATTTTCCCTCTTCAAACTTGCCCAAAAATCTCACTGCTCACTGTCACTCATAGCCCAAGCTCTAATACCATGTAGAAATTTAAATGACAAAATCAGCAAGCTAATATTTTGTCATACACTTAGAAAACTAGAGATAACTATCATCAATGAACTTTGATATGCATCAACTCACATTCATAAATTACCATATGCATAAATACAAATTTCTAAGCAATTTAGCAGCAGAATAAACATAATGAAAAACATTCAATCAACCATGAAAAACTCAGAAATTTAGGAAAATGTCAGGGAAAACCCCAATGTGGGGAAACATAAAGAGAGAGAGAGAGAGAGAGAGAGAGAGAGAGAGAGAGAGAGAGAGATTCTATTAGCTTTAGGAAATATTTATTAGCAGCTACAATAAAATTTCCATCCAAGAGAGACAACTTACAACACAAAACTGCCTTGAAATCTATGCCACAGTCCGTATAGATATACCGATTTGTTGAAAATGGCACCTCAAAAACTGTGCCCCAAAAAAATAGTTGTACCTTTCCTTCTATAATTTTGACCTCCTTCAGAAAACTCTGCAAAAGATACCTCAAAAATCATGCCTTCTCTTGCCTTGATTTATGTGCCAAAGTTTGTTGTTGTATGGTCTGTACGGATCCGTACAGTACGACCTGTCCCAAAAAATAAAACAGTAGCACTCAAAACAGAAAATGCCTCCTTGGGATTTGCACCCTAGCTCTCTTGGGAAACATGCCAACTTGATGCTTACTTTTCTCTCCAAACTCTCCTCAAAAATCTCTCTCACACTCTTCTTCACTTGTGTCTTACACACTACCCAATGCATTCTTTTATAATTTTTGAAGATGACCTTTTACCTCCCAAGTGTCTTTTCACCTTCCCCAATCCTAAATCCAAAGGCCAATATCAAGGGCCATGATTCATTCCCTCCAAAATAAATCACTTAAAATATTAAAGTACATTTCACTTTATTACATAAGTGCACTTTATGAAATAAAGTGACTTTAATATTAGAAGTTACACTTCATTAAAAAGTCACTTTAATAAAAGAACCACTTTATCACAACTTTATAAAAACCCATTATAAAGTCAAGTGTCTAGTAGTGTAGGTACAAGGCAACTTCTGCATACAAGACACACATGCGGAGTACCTCCCAACCTAAAAAGCTAGCAGGTTGTCCACTAGCCAAAAACATGTACAAACATTGCTAGTGATTAAGAATCCATCAAAATATCAATTGAGAGTGAATAGATCACCCTTTGTAATAATTTCTTGAGTAAGAACAAAATCCCATCCAATGTTGACTTCTCTCTTTGGGTTTGCAAGATAAAACAATCTATGTGTCTATGGTGCATTTAATTCCTTTGTGATTGATGAATTGTTGTGTGAATGGGTTCTCTTTCTGTATTTTTGTTTTATTTTTTGGATATACTTATGTGTACTCTATTCAATAGAGATGTAAAATAGCATGGTATTCACCATTAAATACTACTTGAATCACTAGATTGATGACTAAAACTTTGTTAGCACTATATGCTCTACTTAAACATTGGGAGTTTCTCCATAGCCCATCACTTTAGTTTTCACATAGTCGATGTCTTACATGCTGGCCATTTTATTTCCCATTTTTCTATTTGTTGGAGTAGTTTTATGCAATTAGTATCTCAGTTGACCTCTACATGGCCATTGGCATAGTGTCTCAGCTTGTACATCATGTTAATAATTAGCCACAACTAGATTGACATTGAACCTCTATAGAGAATAATAGGATTCCATTGAACCATCAATGTGTGTGTGTTAGCTACAACCCTCAAAATTTATTAAGCCTCCCTCAAGCCTAATAGCATGGGAATTTTCACCACATCGACCCCATGCAAATGTATTAACATTTCATTTCTAATTGGTGTTGATTTATTTTGGCACCATTGAAGTGTTTGGTTTCTTACATAAAGCCATGTGTTGGTATGATTATTAATTGGTTTTGACATCTCTAGAAATGTTTAATTCATAAATAGTGTGGAACAAATATCAAAGGTGAAAATTTTATGTACACACAACAAAATATAAATAGGATTGGTTATTTGAGTATTGATTTTTTCACATTGAAGAAGTAGAGCATAACCATAAATGATTTTCTAATTTCGGAAACAACCATATGTATATGTATATATTTCACTTGCATTGTGAATGAGAATATGTGTGTAAACCCATAAAACCACATAGTTCATGTTATTTTCAATGTACATATACATATATTTGTTGGTGCATTGTTCATAAAGTGCTTGAATACATGCAGATATATTAGACAAATGTATGAATGGATAGAATTACAATGGTACAAGTGTTGTGGTCACACCATCAAAGCCACATAATTCCCTACTCATTTCAACATAATAGAGGTCAATCTATTTATTTGGCATTAATAGTATTTTATGTTTGTTGATGATTAGAAGTTGAGGAGGTGTGCACTCATAATTGCACCAAGAGCAAAGAACATTATTTATTTCCATATAAGATTCATGTTGGTGAAATGTGTGGGATATGAGTCCCTCATTTAGGGATCATATTAGTGTCAAAGCAGTTGAATTTGTGACCTTTAAGGAGCCTCCAACACTTTCAAGAGAATGTGAAAAGGAAATAGAAAAAAGGAGTGGGCAGTAAGACATTACTCCAACTTGCTTGTAGAAGCTTGAAATTGAGTGGCCAAGGAATGTTTATACAATCCAAAATTGCACCAAAACTTGGGGGACAAGCAAACAAGTTGAAAAGAACAAACATAGGACCATTACGAAGATGGAAGAAGAGGACTTGAATATTAACATTCTATCCTCATCTCCCGAACCAAGTATACAAATAGTTTTGGCATCGAGACGAATCATTATACAAGGAAAATTTAAGGGGATAAATTTCACCCTGGGTTAATTTTCCATGTTTTTTTATAAAAGAATATTTTCCCAAATTTTATAGGATAAAAGAATTTTACTCTAAAATTTGCCAAAATTTTCTAGAAACTACATAAAATCCTTAGAAATTTGAATATTTTTTTTAAAATATCACCAAACATTTTTTTGTTTGAATTTTAAGAATTAATAAGATTTTCCAATGTTTCTACACTCTAAGATAAGTATGGATCCTTATAATTTTCCCCGGAATGATAGTTGGAGTATTAGTAACATCAAAGGACTATATCAAAGATCAAATAAGTGAAAATCTCATTATCTCTTCCACATGGTTATGAAGACAGTTTTGGAAGTATTGCAAACTATCTAAAAAATGTCAGGTGAGTAAAAACACTCAGGAATGAGTGCATTCCTTTTCATTTTGATCCCTAAATTAATGAAGTGTTGAGATGCCATAATAGAGAATGTGTTGGAACATCATGGTACATATTTGAGTTGAATATTTTTGGGACCAAAAGCTTGTGAATGGGGAAGTGTTATCTGAAATGGATGTGAATTAGATCCTCATCCAAAGTTTGTAAAATCAAATCTTGGAAAAGTTTGAAATTAAAAATTAACTTTAAGACAAAAAGATAGAAAGCCTCATGAATGTGAAATGAATCACCATGATGGTTGGACATTCAATGTATCTTTATAAAAAATGAGGGCCTTGCTTAATGAAATTAGAGACAACAAATGAACAGAGAATTGAATATCAAGAAGAATAAGGCTAGTAAGAACATAAGAGGGCTTGAAGAGGTAATTTGCTTGAAGATCGAAGGATGAAAGAGTCATTGAGACTATCCATGCATGAGCATAAGATTATTCATGAGCTAAATCCATGTACTAATATTGCTAGTGGGTAAAAATGCATCAAAATATCAATTGGAATAGTTCACCTTTTGTAATATTTCCCGAGAAATAATAAAATCCCATCCTATGTTGGTTTTCCCAATTGGGATTCTAGTTTAAAAAAATATCTATGTCTATGGTGCATTTAATTCCTTTGTGATTGATGAATTGATGTGTGAGTGTATTCTCATTATATATGTTTGATTTAGTTTTTAGTTATACCTATGTGTATTCCACTCAATAGAGATGCATTATAGTGTGATATTCACCATTACATACCACTTAATCACTAGATTGATAACAACACCATCATTGACACTATACACTCTACTTAAACATTATAATTTTCACCACAACCCATCTCTTCAATTGTTATATATTTGGTCTCTTACATGATAGGTATTTTATTTCCCGTGTTTCTTAGCTAGGTGTTTAGATAACATGTCTCTTACATATTGTATTTTATGGGTGCAAGTAACAAATCAATTTCCCTCTACTTGGTTTCTAGCATAGTGTTTCATATTATATGTTGTGTTAGTAATTAGCTATATCCAGGTTGGTATCAAACCTCTACAAAGAATCATAGGATTACCTTTAACCATCAATGAGTGTGTGCTAGCTATAGCCCAAATATATTTCCCTAAACCCTGATAGTTTGGGAATTTATTCCAAAACAACCACATGAAAATATATTAACATTTTATTTCTGTTTGGGTGTTGAGTTCTTTTGTCACCGTTCACCAAGGTTTTCTCCAAACCTAAGTGTTTGTCTTCTTGTTTACAACCATGTGTTAGTATGATTAGTTAATTGATTTTGACATATATACACATGATTAACTGAAAAATAGTGTGGGGTAGATACTAGAGTTGAAAATCATAATATAGGCACCGTGAAACAAAAACCTAAGGATATGTGTTGATTTCTACACATTGAAGAAGCCGAGCATAATCATAAATGATTTACTAATTCCAAAAATAAACATATGTATATGTATATATTTCACTTTTATTGTGAATGAGGAGTTGTTTGTGCACCCATACAACCACAAAGGGCATGTTATTTTCAACTTACATATACATATATTGCATTGCATTTCATTATTTATGGAGTGCTTGAATACATGCAAATATATCAATTGTATGAACAAGGGTTGAAACTTGACTTGACTTTTACATATGTATGAATTGACATAATTACAATCATCTAAGTTTTTTTATTGTATCTTAAAATCCATATAATACCCTATTTATTTGAATATAATAGAGGTTTTTCCATTTATTTAGCATTAACAAAGTCTTATATACCTATTCATGATGAACAACAGCGGAGGTTTGCACTCTGAATTGCACTGAGAATAGAAGAAATCATTTATTTGCATAGAAGATTTCCATTGGTGAAATTTGTGGGCTATAAGTCTGTCATTACTAATCACCCATAAATCTCTTCATAGTATCACTAGAGGCTTGTACCCTCCATCCAACTAATCCTTGTGTTATGGAAATCTAAGTCCTATGGCTTTGGGTCATGGGACACAGTAGAGAATTTCCCTTAAAATACTTTTCTCAGACTCTAATTAGGTAGTTAATTAAAGGTAACTACTTGCAACAACTAATTTTCAAAAGATAGGAAAGAGAACATACCTAGAACCCAATGTTTGAAGTCAATACCGCTCGAGGTCTTTTGCTCCAGAACTCCTTCACAATGATATTCTGAAAATCTTGCAAATAAAGAAGTATGCAACTCCAAACATGTAGTTATTTCCTAACTAACTAAATACAATAAATTCACTTTCTATGTTATATTCAAATCAAGATACAAATAATCTCATCAAATGAATGAATTAACAAAGAGAAATGGATGAGAATGAGAGTTCTTTTATTAATAAGAACAAAGGAGTTGGTTACAACCTATAACCACTATGGCACGATCCTGGAACCAGGCTCCAAGTTCCTCCACCCAAGGCCTGATATGACAAGCACTACCTCCAAAAATTTTTGTTCCAGCGGGTCCAAGGAAGCAATGGCTTTCTTCCTGACGAGATAAAGGGAAACAAAAATCTTGAAAACAAGGGTTTTCAGGGGTGAAATGACATTCTCAGGAGTAAAGGGAAATAGGGGCTTTCAGGGCTATAAGGAAACTTCCAGCATAAGGCTACATCTCTTTGATATATCTTTCCTCCATCCCAAGGCTCTATTTTATACTCCCTTTTGACAATTGTAGTTATGAATGGGATATATGAGGTTGAGAACCTAGGGACCCCATCAACTCTACCCAAAATATCAAGATTTATTATTTTTCTGAGACAATTAAACATATACATGGGTTGTTGACTGGAAAGGAATGTATATATGTGAGTTTCTTTAAGGTGATTCATGTACATATAGAAAATGGGATTTTTTTAAGATGTTTTTAGGGAGAAAAGGGGGGATTTTTCTCTTGCAAATAGGGAAAAGGATGTAACTAAGGCAAATGAGTCATCATGAGCATAGGTGGTATGAAATGATTGTATAAAATATGCCCCCTAATGTGTGAGGTCAGAAGAGCAACTAATGGCCAAAATACATTACAAATAGTCATGAGATTGTGGAGGGGCCATTGGGTAGAAGTAGTTGAAGACTAGTCCGGGAACATTACCTACAATAGAAACAAGTAAAATACTCTCTTCTCAAGTTGGGAATTATCATGCTTGAGTGTGATGCAAACATGGCCACCAAATCAAGTACACTATGGATCCATGAGTAATGAATGAGTAACTAATGTGGATGGCCACAAAAACTATACACAATGGATCCATGTGATATATAGAAGTACAAATCATGGCCAAAAGAAAATACATAGTGTATCCATGCTAAAATGTAGATCATAGACACAAATGGATAGATAGTGGAGCCATGTCTTATAATCAAATAGAGGGTATCTAGAACCAATGGAGTGAACAAAATGATCCTTTGCAAGTACCAAATTTGAAGAGGGTGGTACAATCAATATAAGTCGGGTAGGATCACAAAATATGTGATTCTTGTACTTCACTCGAAGTCTTCAAAACAATCTGATGTGGTATGAGTCTACACTATGTGAATAAATGTATTGGAGTCGAACACATTAAGACACCATTTTACTACCAATCATTGATGTATGTCTTTAAAAAATGTGAGAAGAAAACCCATCGATGATGATAATGGGCGTCAAGGTACCTAGTACAATCTATAAAGTGTGAATAAATGAGTTGATTTCGAACACATGATATAATCTATTAAGTAGGGGGCATTGATGAAATCCCACTATCAATAGCAAGGGAACCTACCACTAATGATTTATATCCTTGAGGTACTAACAATAACTACAGATCTGTATCCTAGAGTAAGATGTGTTGACATCAATAGGAAGGATCCACTTGAAGGAAGGAATTAAGGAATCCTCCATCATCCAACATGAGGGGTAGAAGAAGGCCTAATATTTGGAAGGAATTGGAGGAAAAGATTGAAAGGACCACACCGAGGTATGATTTTTTCATGCACTATATGGAATAGCACATGGAAAAGACACTCTAAATAGTAGCTAATAATGGAGACCACTGACAAAGACAACGAATCCACCAATGGGTTCAAATGGAAACCAAGGTACAACACAAATCCCTATGTGTGATAATGGTTGTTGACATCAAACACAAGGGAAAACACTCAGTCAACGGCCAATGATTATTTATAATTTGTTGATAAAAAGGTTACCTATCCATGATGTAAATAGGCCCAGGATGTGACTCTAGGTTATACTCTTAGAGAAATATTTCATAGTCGATAAGAGCATACCCACCAACAAGAAATCAATAGGGACCTTCTATACTATCATGAGTGAGAGACAAATCTACTTTTGATACTGAGCAATACTTGACTGACATGGGAAGGATGACTTGAAAAGTCAAAGGTTTCTGTAGAATGGCCAACATAGGCTAACTTCCCTTGAATAGAAACACAACACAAAAAGTGACTTGGGAAACATTGACCATAAAATAGGATACGTTTGTGATACAGGCAGCATCAACAAATGTTCTATATGATTGGAAGAATAACCAACTAGAGGCGATTATGCTAAAAAACAAGAAAAAAGGCCTCATAAATCCATAATAAATCCAATAATGAGGTGAAGACTCATAAGATTGTGTTTCTTTCAAGGGAGACATAAATAGCTTCCATATATAAAATATTTAGACTCATTCCCATCCTTCTTTTTTTATTTTTTTTATTTTTTTTGTCTTTTTCATATTATAAAGCCTGGAAAAGAATAAAAGAATGTTATGGTACCATGGAGGAAGCGAGTGTCGCAAACAAGCAAACTAGTTTCAAGCGCAAGGAACATGCTTATTCTCAATGCAAGGAACGGATGTGAAGGATATGGACACTTATGGGAAAGCTTCATCTGGGGATACAGGTGTCAAGTCGCAAAGGATAGTATTGCAAGGATGGAAATTGTTCAAGAATGAATATGCAAGTGGTTATATAACAACAAGTGTCACGAGTTCATAACTTGTATAGCATCAAAGGAACTGTAGAGATTGGTGACATTGCATGATCTACACGAGCGAATGAAAATTGATCAACAGTGACAATTCTCCCTTCATGAGGGAAACGTAGCACTCAGAAAACCATGGAAACTAAGACTATCATTACATACATCCCACTTCTTCCAAAGAGTATATTATAGTTGAGAGGTGCATCTAATACTTCTACTTCGACGCATGCAGTTTTTCCCTCTAATTGGATAGGGAAAGAAGGGATAATCCCATGTGTTCGAAATGAACAACCATTGAATTCTGTAAGAAATGTAGGAGATGGAACTAACTTAGGTGAGAAAATAGCTCACCAACATGATAACGGCATGACACATGTCAAAGTGCCTTCATCCACTATAGTGTGAAAATTATTTTTCAAAAATGACTTCATGCTGTAAACCACTACACAATCTGAAACACAATGTGATATGGAAGAAGAGGCTTGAAGTTAGAAGTTTCAAACATGATGGACAATGCGTTATAGGATTTAGAAGCCCCTAAATAAGAAAACAATAAATTCATCATGATGGGAAACTATGGAAAATGTCCAGTGCAGACATAACACAAGGCGTTTGGGCCAAATATTCAATAATATAATAATTTTGAGTTGCTCTAGTGTTTGGATTGTGCAATGTTTGTTTCAACACACCTTTCGATATGTGAGGCATTGGGTATACCTCCAGTTTCTCTATATAGAGAGAGTTATAGGGTTTTGGTAACTCCTTATCCTTCTTTGAAGACTCAGGATTCCTATAATCATGAGCTATGGTTTGCAAATTAAGATCCGACTTCAACATATAGACATTCGATGTTCCATATTCTAGTGTGGGGTTACCCTGATTTCCCCCATCTGTATTAGGTGTCAAGGAAGTACCTTGCATTAAATTATTACCTTATAGAAACAAGTTATTCAAAATATAAGGTTGTTTCTATGTTAACAAGCATTGGGCTTCCTCAAGGTTGAGGAAAAGATGAGTCAAGTAATCTCTTTTGCAAAGCTTGCAAGGGAAATTTACCTTATTCCTTTCGTTCTTTCCCCCCTCAACGTTATTACCAACCTTTTTATCACTTCCCCCGCGAACTTTATTTCCCTTTGCTTTCCTTTTCCCTCTAGTTTTTTGAGGACCCTTTGGAGTCATCAATTGCACACTATGTACATCTGATGACTGGGTAGTTGGGGTGGTCAAACCAGAGATCTGACTAGAAACAATTTTTTGAATAGATAATTGTTGCATCTGATTAGAAATCATATTTCTGGATTTTATTGGTGATGAACCAACAATGCCATCGGCATGTGGTCCTGACTTCAGTTTCGTCAAGTCAAGAGTCGATCGTAGTGAATCTGACATTATCTCATAGAGCATGTATAACTGAGAGTAAATGAGCTCTAATTGCTTCTTGTTCCTCCATAAACACTCCTGAAGTCATGAAATCCTTAGAAATATAAGGGAGTAATGACTTCAAGAACCATTCTAAAATAAATTCGGGAGCAATCGTGGCCTTAATCAAACTCTTTCATATCCTCCATTCCCGAATGTGAATTGAAATGTAAGTGGCTTTATTTTGTTCAAAATTAGCCAAACTTTATGTGCCAACATCATACCATATAGGGAGCTAGAAATGATTGAGAAAGACCATGGCCAAATCACCAAATGTTCTAAACTTTGACCCCTCCATCTCTATATACCATTTAGCAGTTCCCCCAGTGAGGGTGCGTTGGAATAACCACAACCGAGCAAATTCATCATCCAACGAATTAGAAAAGCACCACAAATGAAATTTCATTACATGATCTCCAGGGTCTTCACCACTCTTACCTTCAAATTTTGTTATATCGGAAG
The DNA here is from genome assembly GCA_032191745.1 of Picea mariana. NCBI lineage: Eukaryota > Viridiplantae > Streptophyta > Pinopsida > Pinales > Pinaceae > Picea > Picea mariana. The sequence continues at coordinate 10,820 of JASDQU010685550.1, read as the reverse complement.
GTAGCTTGGTGAAGACCAGATGCCAACTTGGGTTATGACAAATCAGATCATTCATTAACTTTGACAAATCCAAAAAATGAAGGGTTTCTAGAAAGGGTATCCTGTAAGTTTTAAACTTGTGAAGTAAAGCAATGCATATAGATTCTTAAGAAAAACTGAATTTAATCAATGGCTCATACACAGAGTACACAGAGATTTTATACTGGAAACCCTAAACCGGGAAAACCTTTCTTATATTCATTATGTCTAATTTCACTATTCACCATACAATATATACAATGTTTTTAGGTATTCCATAGATACCAAAACCCTAATCCCTTAATGTGGGATTAATTTAGAAAACCGCTAAAAATAGCAAAAACCGCCAAAAAAACATTTGGGAGCATTGCCCCAAACGCTGCACGTAACCAGGAGGGGGCATACCTTCCCCCCCCTGGGACCCCCCTAGGAAAGTGCCTGGCGCACACAAAACAAATATCACTACTAGAGGGATCGTCAAACGTAGTTGTCGAATCTAATGCACCCACACACACACATGCAACGAATATAACATATACCCAACATTCTCCCACTTGTTGTTTTATTTGCATCCAGGGGTCCAGGGGATTATATAGTCAAGAATCTAGGGCATCAATGCCCATTTTTACTCTACACCAAGAGAACTTTTCTGTGCTCACGGACTTTGTCAATGAATCTGCAACATTCTTCAAAGTGTCAACCTTTTCCAGCAACACCTTCTTTTCCTCAAAC
>JASDQU010685549.1:4312-27707 GCA_032191745.1 Picea mariana | reverse complement strand
GATACCATGCAAGAAAACAAGAGGAAGAAAATGTTGTGTTAGCAATCTTCTGTCATCAGTGTAGGAGGAAACACCCTGAAAAGTAATTCCCCCTCAATGTTATTGAACTCTGTGGTATTTGCACAGAGGACCATCCTACTAATGAATTCCCTTCTCTCCCAGGATTCAAGGCCATGTTCAAGGGAGGAGGAGAACCTGAGACATATTACCCCCCTAGGAGACCATGGAGGCAACATAACCCCAGCATGTTTGCCGACCCAATTACACAATACCCCCAACAGCAATGGGTACCTCCCATGTCTTATCCTCAGTGGACAACACAAACCCAACCTTGGCAACAGGGGTGGAGAGGACCTGTATATAGAAATGTCCCCTTTCAACCAACAAATTTTCCCACCTATCCACAATATCCTTCGAATATTTCACAGTTACTCCCAGGTTTTAACCCCCTTCTCTTCTTCCACCCCCACAACCACAACAACCACTTGCACTACCCATGAATCCAAATATGCATCAACCAATGCAAGCTACAACCATCCAAAACCCTCCTCGACCTACTCCTATTCCTGCACAACCTATCCCTAACCCAAATAACAAACCGGCACAACCTATACAAAATGTTGAAGTACAAACCTTCCCTACATACGTAATAATTCCAGCTCCGTTTAATGGAATTGAATTAATATCAGGAAGGATTGTAAACAAAACAAATCCCACTATGGTCATTCAAGAGGAACACGTGCATAATCACACAAACCAAGAAGAAAAAATAGATGTGCAAACGGTTCAAAGAGAAGAACAGATGACTGATCCATTGAACGAAAAAAGAAACACTCTAGTACCACAAGAAACCCCTTCTCCCAATTCCCTTGTAGTAGAAACGCCCCATGAAATGAATCCCCCTTACCCAGAAAGGTTGCTCATAAAGAAAACTGAGGAACCTCTAGAACATAATCTAGAGACTGAACTCTGGAATATATGTGTAAATATTCCACTACTACAAGCCATTAAAGACATACCTATCTATGTTAAAATTGTAAGGGACCTTTGCATTAAAAAGTCATGGAGAAAGAGGAAAGAGCCTCCTGTCGTACAGGTGGTAGGATAGTTATCCGAATTTATAACAGAAATGCCTTCCAAGTATAGTGATCCAGGGAACCCAGTGGTAACCATAGAAATCAATGGTGTTTCCTTACCTAACACATTGATTGATCTAGGTGAAACAATAAATGTGATGTCAGTAAACACTATGAAAACACTACAACTAGATCACTTAATACCTACACAAACCTTGCTAGAGCTTGCAGATAAATCAGTCATCACCCCAGTAGGAAGTTTAGATGATATACAGTGACATTGGCTTCTTGGGAATACCCTGTGGATTTCTTAGTAATCCATCCCAAATCCCCCAAACCAGGACACCCAGTGGTACTAGGCTGACCTTGGTTGGCCACTGCTGATGCAATCATCAGTTGTCGATCTAGAGAAATGACAATTTCTAATGGCACTCAAAGTCAGAAACTTATCATTTTTCCTCCTGCCCAACCAGCCACGAAAGTCCCTCTGTGGTTGGAGAATCCGTATGGGGAGGAGGACTGTACCCAGCCCTTGTTGACACTTGAACAAGTAAAAGGAGTACAAGAACACTCTGAAGAACAAATCCTAAGTCTATTCTTGGCTTCTTCGGCATGCATTGACTATCCCCAATCTTTCCCCAACTACACACACATCTTTAGCCCTGAGTTTCAAGAAATTTCGCACCCTTCTACTTCTACAATAGCCACTCTTTTGCAAATAGAGGAAGGGAAGGAGTCTACTATCCAAGCTGTAGAAATCAAACCTTGGAAGTCCCTGTATATCAATGCCATCCTAGAAACAGATCAACAACAAAAGTTGGTACAAATGATTCAGGGGCAATCTGATGTGTTTGCATGGGATTACTCTGACATGAAATGGATCCACCCATATACATGTATGCATCATATTTACACTAATGATCAAATCAGACCTATCCGACAACCCCAGAGAAGAATGAACCCAGCCTTGAAAGATATAGTAAAGGAAGAACTCCAAAAACCCCTACAAGCCAATTTCATTTACCCTATATCAGATAGCAAATGGGTCTCCCCATTAGTTATTGTACCAAAGAAAAACGGGAAATGGAGGATTTGTGTGGACTTTCAAGAGCTAAACAAGGCCACTTATAGAGACTACTTCCCTTTACCTTTCATAGATCAGGTCTTGGATACTTTATCTGGGAAGAGGTACTTTTCTTTTCTAGATCGGTTTAGTGGCTACAACCAAATACAAATTTCACCAGAAGACCGGGATAAGACCACATTCACTTGCCAATGATTGTGTGGAAGTCTACATGGGCGACTTCATGGTATATGGGGATGATTTCCAACAGGCATTGGATAATTTGAAGAAGGTACTGGTTAGATGTAAAGAGACCAACCTCTCACTCAGTCACGAAAAATCAAGAATGATGCTTACTAAAGGAACCGTTCTAGGTCACCATATCTCCAGTACCAGAATAAGAGTGGACCCTGCCAAAATCAACATTATTTCCCAAATTAAGATCCCTAGTTCACAAAAGGAAATCAAAAGTTTCTTAGGGCATGTCGGCTATTATATGAGGTTTATTCAAAATTTTACAAACCTATCTGCCCCCCTTTTCAAACTACTAACGAAAGATGTTGAATTATGTTGGGATGAGAAATGCCAAATCTCCTTTAAAATCTTAAAAAAAAAACTTTCAAGTGCTCCTACTTTGAGAGGTCCAAACTGGTCTCTTCCTTTCCATATCTGTTCATATGCCTCATATACCGCTTTGGGAGATGTATTAGGACAAAGGGAAGGGGAGATTCCTTGTGCTATATACTTTGTTAGTAAGAACCCCTCACCTTCTGAAGCAAACTATACTGTCACAGAGAAAGAATTCTTATCAGTAGTACATGTCATCAACAAGTTTAGACACTATATAACAGGATACGAAGTTTTTGTGCACACAGATCACTCAGCTATCAGATTTCTAATCAATAAACCTGTTACAAATGCTAGATTAACTAGATGGCTCTTGTTACTACAAGAATTTAATATCACTATCATAAATAGGCCTAGAAGAGATAACTTGGTCGCTGATTTTTTGTCTAGGCTTATCCATACAGGTGACAGTACTATAGTAGATGATGATTTTCCAGATGAGAATTTATTTTCCATTTCTACTTTCACCCCTTGGTATGCAGACATAGCCAACTATTTGGTAACCGGCAAGCTGCCTCAAGGTATGACATCCAGAGAAAAACAAGGATTCATTCAGCTAAGTGCCAATTATCTGTGGCATGAAGATACCCTATATCGAACAGGACCTGATTTGGTAATCAAAAGATGTGTCCAGGAAGATGAAATGTAGGATATCTTCAGAGCTTTCCATGATAACCCATGTGGAGGCCACTTTGCTGACAAAAGGACAACTTACAAAATCCTATAATCTGGCTATTATTGGGCGACCATTTTTAAAGATGCAAAGAAATACGTGGTGAGCTGTGATGATTGCCAAAGAATGGGAAGACCTACATCAGTCGATGAAATGCCACTCCAAGCCCAAGTAGTAATCGAACCCTTTGAAAAATGGGCCTTAGACTTTGTAGGACCTATCAATCCCATGTCTTGAAAAAAAAGTACATATTAGTTTGCACAAACTATGTGACAAAATGGGTAGAAGCCAAGGCCCTGTATTCAGCCAATGAACAATCTGTTGTAGATTTTCTCTTTGAGGAAATTTTCACTCGTTTCGGGGTACCTCAGGATATAGTCACTGATAAAGGAACACAATTCACCTCAAATTGGTTAAGGCCCTTACCGAACAATACAATATCAGACACAGAAATTCTTCACCCTATCACCCCCAAGCCAATGGCCAAGTAGAATCAACCAACAAAGTGATAGAGGCCATCCTCACTAAGACTGTTCAATTGCATCACAAAGACTAGGCTGATAGGTTTCTTGAGGCCTTGTGGGCCTACAGGACGGCCTGGAGAAATACAACAGGCCATAGACTGTATGAGTTGGTATATGGGAAGCAGGTATTACTGCCCATAGAGTTTTAGGTAAAGACCTTCAGAACTGCCATGCAATTAGGAATGGACCTAAATGAAGCTCAAAAATAGAGGCTATTACAATTGAACGAGCTTGATGAGATAAGACATGACGCTCTACAAAGAACCACCCCGATACAAGAACAAAGGACCAAATGGCACGACAAGTACATTAAACAAAAGTCCTTCCAGCCAGGTGATTGGGCCCTCCTATATGATAGCAGATTTAAAAATTTCAAAGGCAAACTGTCTACCAGATGGATGGGGCCCTATGAGGTTGATACAGTCTATGAAAATGGTGTAGTAAGGATAAAAACTATTGATGAAAAGAAGACTTCCCTTGTTGTAAATGGACATTGACCGAAGGTTTATCACAAACCGTTGTCAAAGGAGGATTTTGTCAAAAATGTTCTTCAGAATGTCGAAATGCAACTGGTAAGTGAGAGGGTTTTCCCTCCTGCTGACCTACCATAGTAAGTTCAAATTGTATAAATGCATTTTTTGTACATAGGTGTGTCATGAGATGAAGTTTTTTTATTTTTAACTAACAAAGACAAAAGAAAAATTGGTGGTGTTCCCATGTAGATAAACAAATAAGGAGGACAGCTACCAGAAAGAGTCTTCTTTAAGTTTTTCAGACTCTTTAAAATTGAAAACACCAGTGAGCAGGAACTTGCCCAGGCTCGACAAAAATCCACAGGACAGTGTAGAGAGTTTCCTTTAAGTTTTTCAGACTCTTTAAAATTGAAAATACCAAGGAGCAGGAACTGGCCCGAGCTTGACAAAAATCCATGGGACAGTATAGAGAGTTTCCTTTAAGTTTTTCAGACTCTATAAAATTGAAAATACCGGCGATCATTAACTAATCTTGGCTCGATAAAAATCCACATAAAAGTAGTAGTTAGGATCATTATCGTGTTGTAATAAAAGAGGAAATGCCAGCAAAAGTGTGGTCACCTTGGCTCTAGAAGAAAAGGAGTTATGTCATCTTAGTTACTGGTCATTACAGAGTACCCTCCTATTACAAATCTTTCCTTCATTATTCCTCTATAAACTTTGGTAACTGCATGGTTTTTCAGATGGATTTGACCATAGAACACCAGCTATTTCTATAAATCACTGTCACCAGAATCAGTGTCAAGATTTTTAAGCTCAAGAACGTTCATTTTTGTTCTTATCTTGCATCGATGATCACCTCTATGTATGAAGGGCCACCAAATCATCTCGTTGTGCCTATCTGGTACCAGATCCTATCCAGTATAAAAGAAGGGGCCTTGCGCTATTCCAGTAACAACTGCAAATTTTACACACAGGTGATCCGGCACTCAGGTAATCAGGTGATCCTATACCAACTACAAATTTTACACATAGGTGATCCGACACTCAGGTAATCAGGTGATCCTGTACCAACTACAAATTTTACACACAGGTGATCCAACACTCAGGTAATCAGGTGATCCTGTACCAACTACAAATTTTACACATAGGTGATCTGGCACTCAGGTAATCAGGTGATCCTATACCAACTGCAAATTTTACACACAGGTGATCCGACACTCAGGTAATCAGGTGATCTTGTACCAACTACAAATTTTACACACAAGTGATCCGACACTCAGGTGATCTTGTACCAACTGCAAATTTTACACACAGGTGATCCAGCACCTAGGTGATCCTGTACCAACTACAAGTCTTACACACAGGCGATCCGACACTCAGGTGATCCCGTATCAATTACAAACTCTACACACAGGTGATCCAGTACTTAGATGATCCAGTACTGGTAAGAATATGATGGGTAACTTTCATCATGTTTCCAAGTCGTTGTCAAATTATTAGTGCGAGGACATACATATTCGACATTTTTTTTCGTATTATTTAAAGGAATTGGACTAAATATGTGTTTAGAACATCTGATTGCTCTTGGATCATGAAGTACCCTTCTTTTTTCATGAATCTCTGTAGAAATATTAAACCTCACCTTCATGAGAAGGAAGTGTCCTACGAAACATCAAAAATGCAAAATCATGATGTCTTTTATCGGATCAAACTCCCTCTGTCTATCTGATAAATAAACCCCATAATTATTTGTCCTACTATATGAGACGACGTGAACCACGAATCTCAGCATATCAAGTAATGATCCCAGTCGATTTCATATACATGAGTCCCGATCATAACGACCACCTCCTTTTGTGAATATCTTCTGCCACCAAGCTTCCCACGAATCTGGAAATCGTTAGTATATATGACTTACCTCACCATATCATCATGAGTATCGACATGACCATTGTAATATACACTTCCATTCATAAATGCTCCTCTAGATGGCTCCACCATCCAGATGAGCATTATTTACCCTTTTTGTCACACTATCTATAGACACCCTATGCCTTTGTATCCCTTGTATGTTTCTCCCAATCGATACTCTATCATCCAGTACTCAACACTTGACCTTCTTTCTGTGCCTTATCCACCCAAGAGAATTGATTAAAATAGTATGGGGGTCGACAGGCATGAACCAATATTTCAAATATACAAAGAAACAATAGAATATCAGTCTTGTAAGAAAAAATATGAGCAGGCAGGGTGGGTGCCATTCTTGGAGAAATATAAGGGCCATCATGAGGGAGTTTCTCTCATCTTTGCGCAAACATATGATGGAGAGAATGTGCAGCTTGGGGATGTGAAGTTAAAAATTACAGAGGCCACGGGTCTCCCGATGGCTGGAGAAAGATACTTCAAAAGAGTAATCATAGACAAAAATCTATGTCAACAATTCCTCAAATCAGAACATCACGACCTCGATTGGACCAAGGGCATCCCTTGGAGCTATATCAAAGAATAATATTTGACAATGCCTATAAGTCTACAGAAATTCCTCACCTATGAGGGAAGGTATGTCGTGACCTTCATTTATCATTTAAAGCTTTTGTCACATTTTGAGGGAGGACCACAGATAAATTTTCCCCACTTTTTATGGATGAGTTTAAATAAAATGGCAAGAGGGGTGAGGTCAGCTTCTAAGAAACCCAAGACTAGTCTTCATCATCACGGTTTAATCAAACTTCTGGTTGTTCATGCTCTAAAAACACAAGGGGGTAGTTGGAAGCAGTTGCTCCAACAGAGCTTCGCTCAAGAGAAATCCAAGTCGGTTAAGACACAGGAGGTAGGGACACACAATGAAGGCTCAAACAGAAAAGAAAAGAAAGACATGGCATCAGGAGGTAAATAAGACACTACTACACCCAACTCATCTTAGCCCATTGAGAAATCAATGACAGAAAAGTCTGTCGCAGGGGAGCCTGTTATATCAAGAAAGAAGACAACCACTCAATTCCAGAGAGTAAGCTCTACTTCGGTTCAAAGGGGTAAAAGATGAAAGGAGGGCTCAGAACCATGTGGTCAATCGGATAACGTTCCCAAAACAATTATGGAAATGCCATCAAAACCAGCCAATCAAATAGAGAGGACCCCTGACTTCCAGTTACAAAGAAAGAAAAAGTCTACACCAGTTGAAGCGTCTAGCTCATTCCTTTGCCCTAAAGACCAACAGTCATAGAATAATAAACAAAAGAAGGAGACGGGTCAACAAGGGATTTTACTAGAGCCAACTATAAAACCCCCTCCAAAATCCCCTAAAGAATTGAAAATTATTTCTGAAGTTACTCGCCCTTCCCAAAGCTCAGTTGGTGGCTTGAAGGAGACTGCTAAGGTGACAAGTAAAAATAGGAAGAAACTAGAAGGAAAGGAAGCACAAGTTCCAGATCCCATGCCTCAATATTCCAGGTTAGGAATACGAGTTTGCCAGCAAAAGCAAACCCCATAATTTATAGTTCAAGCCCGCAAGATAAAGGTCCAGTCAACACAGGAGGTACAGATGTCCAGGCTTGCCCCTATCAATAAATATAAGAAAAGGAAACTATTTGAATAAACTCCTACCCCTGTCAGTAAGTCTAAGAAAGCCTCACCACCCATACGTAGGACCACCAGAAGTATGGCTAAACAAGAGACAATTCCAAACTTACCTTCTCCTCAAAGAGAACCTATGGATATTCCAAGTTCTCCAAACAAAGAGAGTGGCTGGGGAGCTACCACAAGTGAAACAAAAGGACTGGTAAAAATAAGTGAGATGGAAGGATTGGTAACAGAGACTTTGATGGATTTGAGAAAGGGAGAAGAAGCTCGAGAGGTGGTAACTCGGGAATCATTCACACCGAGTCCAGGAAAATCCTTGAGCAGACGAAAGATGATAATAAAGGCTCTGAGGAGTCTGAGGAAAGAAAAAGAGGCTCGAGAGATGGTGGCCAAGGAAGTACCCACACCAAGTCCAGACCAGTCCCTGAATGAACCAACATTATTAATAGAAATTGGGAGATTGAAACAAGAAATTGAAGAATACAAAATATTGGACAGGCATATCAAGGCAGAGAATGCAGAATTGAAGGAGCATCATGCAAAGGTCTCTACCAAAGTTAACCAAGTCTTGCGATTGGTCCATTACACTAGGGTGATCAAGAAGGAATTGAAGAGTGAAGCTTCTGGTGTTAACATTTTGCAATCTGAGGAATGACAGAGGAGGGTCCAATTGTGCAGAAAGTTTTTGGGTATCAGTTTTTGATAACATTGCATGAGGACATGCGACATCTTGAACATGGGGGAAATGTTGAGTCTCCATTTTGACATAAGATAATACCATATCTTATCCTCTATATAAGTCTTTTTGCCTCTGTTATAAACCTATACTGGACTATTCCCTCCCAAAACACATGCCTAATAGCTATGTCATGTCTACAAGAGGTAATTGGTGATTTAAAGCATGTTTGTTTAACTTTCTTAAATTAATTCGATTGAAAGTGTTTTATTTTGTATAGTTCTACTAATTTTATTTATGAGCAGTCTATCTGGCACTACCAAACATCATGTAATCTGGTACCGAATCCATTCCGGTGCCTAAGACAATTTTGATCTGGTACCAAGACATGTGTTATTCCGGTACTCCTTGCTCTGTTATATTCCAGTACTAGACTCACAACTGTGTGCAATCTGGTACCAAAACCTCTATTTCGGGATGCGCCAGTTGGACCTGGATAATGGTGGAGATTTCGAGAAGACAGTTGGATAGAAGAGTCTAAGTCATTTCTCCAGTTTCAAGAGACTCCATCGCTCATGCACTTCATGTCATGAGGATGGAATCGACTCCTAAAAATTTGATGTAAATCTTAATTCTGGAATTTCTCGAACTGTTTAATGTTTATCCATAAATATTGGTAGTATCGACTTACCTTATATAAGGAATGTTGTGTAGAGAGGAATGTAAGAAATATACGATAAGAAATAGACAGTACTTGTCGTCGTTATGTATGAAGTAAAAGACTGTTGATCCAATTTACCAGCTGAATTAATACAGAAGATCTTTTATGTCAATTCTTGGATGTGAGTGAAATTTTTAGTCGGTTAACTCCTTAAGAGGTTCCTTGTTGGTTCGACAAGGGCCCACCGCCCCAACTAAAGTAAACCTCATTGTATACATTCTATGTGTTTGTGTGGATAGTTTACAGCAGCGTGTGTGTGTGTGATTAGTCTTTATTTCATTCTCAGGATTGAGCATTGAGTTAATCATTTTGGATTGGTGTGTATAGGCAAGTGCTAGATCGAATATGCATTTTATTATCCAATGTTGAAGGTAGCTATCTCATAATTTGATCCGGATTATTTTCGGCATGAAATGAGATCGGAGATATAATAAAGAAATGCACAGCGATATCGCAGATATTCAATAATATAATAGAAATGTATCGGAGATGCAACCATAAACATAGATATATAGTAATACACGATTTCTATTAATGAAAGAAATGTACAGAGACTGTAAAAATACAGAGTGAAAGACTCGCTAGAATGGTGGCAGCTTATCTCTGAGAAGAGATGTGACGGCTACTCTCATTCGCAAGNAGGCCCCTTTTACAATAAATGGGAATGCTAAAAGTCCTAAACATCCAAAAACCTAACCCTAGGAGATGAGGCACCAAAAGTCATGTGGGCCCCGTTTGGGTAAGTGAGTTCGTCAACTTCCCGGGGTCGTAACTTTTTCATACGATCTCTGTTTTAGGCATGTGATAGCTCGTTGGAAAGGTATCATCGAGGAGATTCATTTTGGGGGCTCAATTATTCCTTTGGCTATCATTGATAACCTTTATCTTGAAAAACCTTCATTTGGGCCCTCAAAATGGCCCCAGAATTTAAACCTGCTAAAAATAGTAAATTGCCAAAATTGTCAGAAAGTCGTTTTGTGCCATTTGAAAAAGGTGGGTGGCCACCGATATCCACCTGGATCATAATTTGAAGCATGGGACTGATATTTTAATTTTATGATTGTAGTATTGCAAGGGACCAAGAGACTTTATCTTTCATCTTCATTTGCTGTAATAAAGTCTTTCAGTTATACTGAATTCCCCTTGTGCTGGTTTGATTGAATTACATGAAGTTGAAGTTGGTTTTTTGTTTCAAGAATGGTTGAAGTTGATTTTTTTAATTACTACAGGAGACAAGCTTCTTAAAGTTCATCTTTTCAATACAAGTGCCTAAAATGAATAGACTTATTTCTCTGGTACAACATCTCTTTGATTGATTGTTTGTCTAAGTTTCATTATCAGTTTTCTCTTTTAGGTTCAGAGGATATTTTGAAGTATTTAGAGATCTTAGAAATGGAATTTGTATGTTATTAATTATTTCCTATATGCAATAGACTTAGATAGGTTACTTGTTCTCGGCACATATTGTGTAACGACTCTTTCGATTACAAATCCCGGATTGACATTTAAATGAGTGTGAGATATACAATGAACATATTTACGCACCAACAGTTATATCAATGTAGCATTATCATACAATAGTTTCAAAGTAAATAAACAATGAACAAATGATCAATCATACACGTACACGGTACACCAGTGTTTTTATGTGGAAACCCAAAGCGGGAGAAAACCACGTAATGATTTTTCTTATATGAATTTAAGAATTACATTCATTGGAAGCACCAACTTCCTTTGTTTTCCAGCTTCAAGTGGAAGGAGGATCCAACCCCTAGTTTCTCAGGCTACAAACTGAGGGAAGCTCCAACTCCCCAATTCCCTGTCTACAACCAGAAGAAGGCTACAACCCCCTATGTTCTCCAACTACAACCGAAAGGTGTCTACAACCACCTTTCCTTGCCCTGTCCAACCGACATGAAATATAAGTAGAATGATGGGACCATCGTCACACTATCATTGTGAGATATACTACTGTAAACCTGTACCAATCAACCTGCACCAAACAATCTGTAACAACCTGTACCAAACAACCTGTAATAAACATGTACCATAAACAAGTGCATCAACCATGCACCGACTTGTAGCTCAACCTATACCATCAAGAAGTGAATCAACCATGCACCAAATATGTACCAATCATGCATCAAATACACATAAACTATGACTCATTAAGATGTACCAACATCATCAACTATACACCTCCTGTATGTGCCAACTCATCAACTACTTGTATCAACCATGTACACAACATGTACCTCAACCAAAAGCCCTCATCAATTTCATCATACAAATCTGATTTGTAACTCTGTAATAGACCTGGTGTATATAATCACATACCTGCAAACATTCCTTAACTTTAACAACAAGAGACTAGCATTTTCATCAATATTTACTTTAGTCTCACGTGACTAGTATTGGATTAGTCAACAACCCTAAATTGAAATAATCATAACCATGTACCTGTAATGAATACAGGTATAAAAATGGTACACAATTTTCTTCAGTGTCTTGTCTACAATTTCTCCGGTTTTCACTTCTTGGAACCTCCCAAAAAAGGAGTTATAGCAAAAATGGCATACCTTGTTGAATTCTTTCTTATTCTAGAGAGAGAACTTGTAGAGTGTGCCTTGCATGGAATATTTGTTGTATGGATATGAAAAGGGTCAAAAAAATACTATAGACTGTACTCTAACCAGTACATTTTTTCCTACAGAATTTGAATATGTTATGAAGAATTTATGATGTTTTTACCTTAAACACCTGTTTTAGACTAGTTTCAAGACTAGCCACAAACCCTATTTTCCACGGAGTGTAACTCCAAAAATTCAACGACCCATAAGATTAAATTTGTACCACGGATACTTGGGTATGTTTCCTCAATGGCCTCCAGATTTTGCGGTCTGAATCATTCTAAAAAAAAGATTATTGCGAAAATGGTGAGATGACCTGTAAATAACATACCTTAGAAAGCATCATCAAAAGAATTTATCCTCCCTTGAATTTCAGCCTTCTTTACTTCACCTTCCCTCTAAAATTTGTCTTAGATATCCTTTCATTACCTTAGTCACTTGTAGATATTCAATATGCTCAAGTGTACTTAAAATGAGAGACTCTTGCCTCTTATTTATACTTTTATGTATCTTCCTCAAGGGGTTACCTTCTAAGCATCTTAAACAACTTTCTTTATTTTAGGGCTAACCCACTTCTAACCACTCGTCTACTTAGTAATTTCTCAATTAACTTTTATTTAAATAATTTCTTTTGTATCCACTTTGACTTATAGTACACTCATCACTTCACTTTATTATTTAAATAATACCTTCTTTGCAACTACTTTGACCTTTTGGGGCTTCTAGTTTGAAGTATTTGGAGTAAAATTATTTTTTTATATATATTATTTGATTGATGTTATTCTAATACTTGCTCCACAACATAGATACTAACCTCTCTCTCTCTCTCTCTCTCTCTCTCTCTCTCTCTCTCTCTCTCTCTCTCCTTAGTAGTACAAAGAATTGTTATCAAGATCAATCCTTTTCCTTTTCTAAGTTTGTTTTACTATGGCCTACCTTCTTTTGTTGTAACAAGTAATTTGTAGGTCAAAAAAATCTTCCACAAGGTCTAGAATGCTCTTGTCACCTGAAGATAAGATATTTTTCATGCTACCTAGTGTAATTTCCTACTTCATTTCAACAACTATGTCCTTAACCTATTTTCCCTTGTCTATACTTGGTTTAGGAATCACCAAGTCCTCCATAGTTAAATCAATGAATATACTTTGAGGTCGATTGTATTTTTGCGTTGTTTTGTCTGAAGTTTGATCAAGAGGTTGTCACTACTAAGTATTTTATGTATTCTTTGTGGTAGCTTCTTGATTTTTTTTTAACTTTGATTTTTCTTGTTCAAGTTTTTATTCTTCATCCATTTTCCTAACTTCCTCTTTTATTTTAGAATTTTCTTCTACCTCGTGTCTTTCCTTTTCAAGTTTCTTAGCTTCTTCCTTTAATTTGTATTCCTCTTCCTTTCTTATCCTTTCAACTTATGCTTGTAGTTTTTGTTACTCCTCTTTTTTGGCCTTTTCTATTGGAGTTACTTCACACACACCTAGGATTTATTTTTCCTAATGTTTTTCCTTGTTTATTAGTCATAATTAGTCATTATCTAGTCTCCTATATTTTAGGAGAGAATATTCTACCTAGAGAATATTCTCTTTCGATTGACACTTCAGTTTGATTAGCTGATTTGAGTCTAGATGTTGCATTGGTTTTGTTACCATGCAAAATTGGGATCATCACCATGCTAATGCGCACTTGCCTTGGGATCATCACCAGATTGGCACAATACCCTTGATTCCTTGATCTACTCCTCACTACACTCTGTTTCAGTCAGTTAACTAAAGACTAGTTGACTAGTTAACTCAGTTAGGTGGCGCAAACCCCCTCCCTCCAAAGGGTTGCTTGACCTCCTGGTCTTGGATCATTCACGATATTCAGTCAGAGAAACTCCTTAGGTCCCTGCAAGAACTTGAAAAAACTATACCCACATGCACAAGTTTCTTCCGCAAGTGACCACAGCTATGACCGTGGAACTATTCTTTCGTGATTCGGACTTTGGGGATATCCCGAACTCTTCTTTCAACTTTTTCTGAAGTGTTCTTCTCTGAGATTCCAAAATTTTCCATGCGTCTCCTTAATTTTTCCGGTCCCACTGTAGTTTGGGTTTTGCGACCTCACGAAACTCTAGGCCTTCTACCCACGAACCTCCAAACTTCTGATTCACAAACTCTTTAATCCATTGCCATGTGTCTCTCTCATGATCAATGACTAAGATCGAATCGCGACTTCGGATTTCACGACTTTTCTTTTGTCAAGTATCCAAACTTTTGAATCCTAAAGTACCGAAACACTTCGCGATTATCCTCTTCGTAGTTCTCCCAGATCTGATGGTTTGGAATCATTTGTCTCCCTCCGGAACGAATCTCGTTCACTAACTTGAAGATTCTAGGGGTCTCTCTCTTTTGAGATTTATGTCGCTCTTCCTCCTCAGCTTAACTTACTTGACTTCTTCTAGAAACTTCCTTCGACACTTAGTCAAAATCTCAATCTGTGCACGCCTTGCAACAGATCTTCTTCCATAGTTGACTACTCTATGAATGACTTTGCACTCCTTGCAACTGTTCTCAAACCAGTTCTATCTCTCGTGGCTAAGATCACGCTACTTCTCTTGAGATTTCAAGTATGAAAACTCTGTCATGCACTCCTTGGCGACGTTTATGCACTCCTTGCATACATGCAAGTTCTCTCTATCTCTTCTGAGCCTTCAGGTCGAAACAAAATCGGTCACGCACTCCTTAAGGACACTATGCACACCTTGCACTCGCTCAATAAAGAGAACTATATGAACTTGTTCACTCCACACAATGACTCATACATTCAACAATGAAAATGTATTCATGGATACAAGAACAAGAAAATAACAGGGAATTGAAAATAAACAAAATTCTACCATTCATTCGTTCAGATAGACACACAACAACACACATTTGGGACAATATATTCCTTTGTTATATTCATATGCCTTAAACTTACATACTTTCATACAATATATCTTTGTATCTCCCAGCTCTTAGCTTACAATGAAAATCTTCACATTAGATTCAACAACCTCTCCTCAACAACAATACCAAACTTTATACAAAGGGACTCTCTTGAGTTCTTCCCTCCAACTACTCTATGTTATCCTATCGGAATTAAATGTTATCAACTACTTATTATTTATTAAAATAAATATCGAATCAGACAGATAAGAGAGAAAGCTCCATATCTATACTGCGATCCTCCATATTAAAGAAAAATACATTCCCCATCGATATTATGTGATGGCTCAGCCTCCGGTCATTAAAGATGTTCATAACTCAAAAAGTTTTGTCATGTATTACATTAATACATTGATCTTTGAAATTCAAAATGTTTCAAAACATGCTCCAGTGCGCCCAGTTGTCTTTTGCTTGTGCTTTGCTGGTGATGCTCCTGCATCATACTCCCTTGGCTGAAAAAATTCATGGACTCCTATCCATGAGCTCTTGCATGGATCTTCCATGCTTCTATATATCCACGTCACCAACCCAACTAGAATCTTCTACTACGGTGTTTAGTGACCAAACTCCTCAGCAAATATCCTAAGATTTTATTCACCACTTCGGTCTGTCCATCCGTTTGTGGATGATATGCAGAACTAAAATATAGCTCTATCCCAAAAAAATTCCACAATGTCCTCTAAAAATGACCAAAAAATTTGGTATCCCTTTCTGAAACTGTACTCCTCGATAATCCATGGATTCTCACAACCTATCTGAAAAATGAATTTGTAATATGTGTTGCATCACTGGTCTTATGGCATGGGATAAAGTGCGCCATCTTCGAAAATCTGTCCACCACCACAAATATGGAATCACTTCCTCTCTGTGTCCTTAGCAATCCCAACACAAAATCCATGCTTATTGCACCCCAAGGCCTCTCTGGAATAGGAAATGGTTGATACAATCTAGTGTTTTGCTTCTTCCCCTTGGCATACTAACAAATATTGCAATTATTCACAAATATCTTTACCTCCACTCTCATACCTGGCCAATAATATGAACCATTTAATTGGGAAGATGTTTTGTCATGGACGAAGTGTCCAGCTAGACCTCTGTTGTTCTTTTCCTTCGGCAAATTCCCCCTCATCAAGCATCTTGGTATGCACAACTGGCACCCTTTGAACATCAACCCATCCTGAATCAGATATTCGGCCCACTGGCTTCTGTCTCTAAGCACAGGATTCGCACATGCTTCATATTCCTCTCCAAAATCTGGATCACTATGGTACATTTCCTTAAGGTGGTCAAACCCCAAGGTCTTGAGTTGAAATTCCTGCAGAATCAAAAATCTCTTGCTCAATGCATCAACAACCTTGTTAGCATTCCCATAAATATGTTTAATGACAAAAGTGAAATTTTGCATAAGCTCTATCCACTTGGCATGTCTCTGGTTTAACTTCTCCTGTCTAGTTATGAATTGTAAAGTGTGATTATCACTATACAAAACAAACTCCTTCAGTACAAGATAGTGCCTCCATTTCTTCAAGGCTTGAATTATGGCATAGAACTATTTGTTTCATATGTGGAGTACTTCTTTTTAGCTTCATTCAACTTCTCGCTGAAATATGCAATAGGTTTATTTTCTTGACTCAAGACCGCTCCAATTGCAAATCCACTCGAATCACACCTCACCTGAAATGTCTTTCCGAAATTCAGCAGGACTAGAATCGGTTGTTCAGTTATTTTCTCTTTCAATATGTTGAAGCGCCTCTCAGCCTCTTTTGTCCATTTGAAAGACTTGTATATTTTCTTCACTGTATCCATCATTTGAGCACTAATCCCACTAAAATTTCTGATGAACTTCCGATAAAAACTTGCTAACCCATGGAAGTTTCTTACCTCAAAGATATTCTTCGGTGATGGCCATTCTTTGATTGCTTTCACCTTTTCAGGATCCATCTTCAACTTGTTTGAAGAAATTACAAAACCCAAATATATGAGTTATGTCTTCATGAAAGAGGACTTTTTCAGATTAATCAACAACTTCTCTTGTCACAACCTTCTCATCACCAATGTCAAATGTCTCAAGTGCTCCTCCTTAGTCTTGCTAAATAATAGTATATCATCCAGATATACAATCATGAATTTACCAATGAAATCCTTCAACACTTCATTCATCAGCCTCATAAAAGTACTCAGGGCGTTCGTTAAGCCAAACGACATAACAAGCTATTCATATAACCCCTCATTTATCTTGAATGTTGTTTTCCACTCATCACCTTCTCTCATTTTTATTTGGTGATATCCACTTTTCAAATCTATTTTTGAAAAATAGTTAGCTCCACTCAGGAAATCTATCAAGTCATTCATCCTAGGTAATGGAAATCGGTATTTGATGGTGATCTTTTTTATGGCCCTTGAGTCTGTACACATTCTCCATCCTCCATCCTTCTTCGGGCTCAACACAGTTCGCACTGCACATGGACTCAAGCTTTCCCTGACCAATCCTTTGTCTAACATATCTTGAACCTATCTTTTTACTTCCTCATTATCTTGAGGTGTCAACCTGTATGTGGCTTTATTTGGTAGGCTTGCTCCTAGTATCAATTCAATGTGATGATTGATGCTCTTGATAGGTGGTAATGAGTTTGGCAACTCATCCACTACAATGTTAGCGAAATTCTCTAGCAATTCCCGAACTTCCTCATGAAAGTATTCCATTGAAGTACTGGTAAGGATAACCCTCGGCTTCCTCACTATAGCAAACTGCATCTCCTGTTTCTTATTTACCTCATTTAGGATTCCCTCCCACTCATGAGAAGTATGCTCGCACTAGCTTCATCGTTTACCTTCTTCTCTTCAATTGGCAACAACATGTGTGTCCTACCATTATTCTCTAAGGTGTAAGTATTCCTCCTCCCATCATGAATAACATTCATGTCATACTTCCACAGTCTTCCCAACAAAACATGATAGACATCCATAGGAATCACATCACACAAAATATCATCTTTATATCCTCCTATTTTAAATTCAACCATACATTGTTTAGTAACGGTTACCTGAGTACCTTTCTACAACCATGAGACCCTATATGGTGTTGGATGTGCAGTCATCTCCAACTCCAGCTTCTCCACCATTTCTGTGCATACTAAGTTGTCAGTGTTCCCACTGTCAATTATCACCTTGCAAACCCTGTCCTTTGTTTTGCAAGCTATCCTGAACAATTTTTTCCTTTGTGTTGGTCTTTCAGTCTCTGGCTCCTGCTTCAAGAGAAACTTCTTCATCATCAAGGATCTTCCATCCTCTGCACCCTCTACCTCAACATCTCACTTATGCACTTCTGAAATTTGAGCTTCACCTCCTTTATTCCTCTTGCGGAAATCCCAAGACATGTGTCATGTTTTTCCATAGGCATAACATCTCACTTCTCCTCCTCTGCCTCTTCCTCTTCCTCTGGGAAAATAATTTCTACCACCAATCTGCCTTCCTCGGGAACTTCCTCCTCTCTCAAAGTGACTATGTGGTTTCTCTGCCTCGTCCTCGGGCTTATGTGCTTTATCCTGGGAATCTCCTTTGCCTCTGTTCAAACTTCGACCTTGATTTTATTGACTATGCTTCCTGGCCAAATTCTCTTCTTCCTTCAGCACCATTTGATACACATCCTCTACAGTCCTGACTGTCGCCATACTGAATTTCGTCTTCGATATCATACCTTAGACCATTAATGTATCTGTAAAATTTCTCTTCGTCTCTCTCTCTCTCTCTGTCCAGCTCTAATATTCAATTTGTAGAACTCTTCTGTGTACTCCTTCACAGTCAATCCTCTCTGTCTCAGGTTCTGCATCCTCCTTAACGGACTTATCTGTTAATCCTAGAGCATGAATTTCGCCTTCAACTTGGCTACCATTCGATACCAACTCTTGATCTTTCATTTTCCTTTATTCCTCTGGTCGGCCTACATTTCATCCCACCACAATGATGGATGTCCTTTCAACCTAGTGACAACAAGTCTTACCTTTTTCTCCTCTTCGACATCCTCATAGTTTAAATACTTGTCCATTGCTTGTGTCCAATCAAGCAATTCTTCTGTGTCTAAATTTCCTTCATACATAGGGATGTCAATCTTTGCCTTGGCTCCCAATTTGACAACTTCTCTCAATAGGCATTCTTCCGTAGCATCCTCAGCTACAACTTCCTCAACTTCTACTTCTTCATTTTCTTCCTCGCTAACATCTCCAACATTAGGAACTCTCCTTGCTGTTGTCTCCATGCCATTTAGCCTCGCACACAATTCTCTCATCTCCCTTTCCATAGCTCGGTTGGCTACAGGTGGCTCAGCACATCTTCTAGGCGGCATTGTGATGATGCTTCTGATACCCTTCCTGATATCAGCTTACTCCTCTTTCTCTACAAAATTCAATTATGTACTTTCTTTAATACCACTTCTGGCCCAAACCCCCTCCCTCTAAAGGGTTGCTTGACCTCCCAATATTGGATTGTTCACAACACTGAGTCGGAGCGACTCCTTGGGTCCCTGTGAGCACCCAAAACAACTCTACCCACATGCACATGTTTCTTTTGCAAGTGACCACGGCTATGACTGTGGACCTATTCCTTCATGATTTAGACTTTGGGGATATCCCGAAATCTTCTTTTAGATTTTCCCAAAGTGCTCTTCTCCAAGGTTCCGAACTTTGTCGTACGTCTCCTTAATTCCATCGGGTCCCACTGTAGTTCAGGTTTCACAACCTCACAAAACACTAGGCCTTCTACCCATATAACTCCAAACTTTTGATTCCCAAACTCTTTAATCCGTAGCCACATGTCTCTCTCATGATCAACGAATGAGATCGAATCATGACTTCAGATTTAGCGACTTTGCTTTCATCAAGTCTCCAAACTTTCCAAATCCTCAAGTATCGAAACACTTCGCGATTATCCTCCTCATAGTTCTCCCAGATTCGATGGTCTCGAACCGTTTGTCTCCCTCCAGAATGAATTTCGTTCACTAACTTGAAGATTTTAGGGATCTCTCTCTTTTGAGATTTCTGTCGCTCTTCCTCCTGAGCTTAAATTACTTGACTTCTTCTGGACACTTCCTTCGACACTTAGTCGAAATCTCAATCTGTGCACGCCTTGTGACAAATCTTCTTCCATAGTTGACTAGTATTTGAATGACTTTGCACTCCTTGCAACTGTTCTCCAACCACTTGTATCTCTCGTGGTTGAAATCACGCTACTCCTCCTGAGCTTTCGAGTCTAAAAAATGTGTCATGCACTCCTTACGGACGTTTATTCACTCCTTGCATACATACAAGTTCTCGCTATCTCATACAAGTTCTCACTATCTCATCTGATCCTTCAAGTCGAAACAGACTAGGTCACGCAATCCTTGTGGGCACTATGCACACCTTGCACTCGCTCAATAAAGAGAACCTATCTGGACTTGTTCACTCCACATAGTGACTCATACATTCAACAATGCAATTGTGTTCATGGATACAAGAATAAGAAAATAACAAGGAATTGAAAATAAACGGAAGTATACCATTCATTCGTTCAAATAGACACACAACAACACACATTTGGGGCAATATATTCCTCTATTATATTCATCCGCCTAGAAGTTACATACTTTCATACAATATATCTATGTATCTCCCAGCTCTTAGCTTACAATGGAAATCTACACATTAGATTCAACAGCCTCTCCTTGGCAACAATACCAAGCTTTATACAAAGGGACTCTCTTGAGTTCTTCCCTCCAACTACTCTATGCTATCCTATCGGAATTAAATGCTATCAACTACTTATTATTTATTACAATAAATATTGAATCAAACAGATAAGAGTGCAAGCTCCAGATATGCATTGCAATCCTCCATATTAAATCAAAATACATTCCCCATCGATCTTACATGATGGCTCAGCCTCCGGTCATTAAAGATGTTCATAACTCAAAAAGTTTTGTCATGTATTACATTAATACATTTATCTTTGAAATTTAAAATGTTTCAAAACATGCGCTAGTGTCCCCAACTGTCTTTCGCTTGTGCTTTTCTGGCGATGCTCCTGCATCACTAGGTGGCAGTTCACTCCCATAACTGCCTGAGAGACTAGACTAGGTGGCAGTTCACTCCCATAACTGCTAGTGTGTGCCCAGATCACTCTAGACCACCACTATGGCGCATTGGTTCTCCTCCAGTGTGAATTCATTGAGTTATACAGAGTATATCATGTGTAAATTATTCATTATTCATTATGGTTAATGATAATTCTTCTATTCTTTCTCTCCTTCTTCTTCTTTCTCAATTTCTCTCTGCAAATGTGTGTAGTATTTTCTAGCTAGATCTATTTTGTGCATGTTCAACACATTTACATTTTCATATTCAACTTGTAATCTTTCATCTTATTCTTTATTTTCCTTTCCTATTCATATTTTATCCTCTATTTCTCCTCCTCCCTAATTCTTTCTTCTTTAGATTTTCTCTTTTCTTCCTCCTCCTACCTAATTCTTTCTTATATTTAGATTTTCTTTTTTCTTCCTCCTTCTTCAATAATCTCTCTTCTATAGCCATTTTCTTTTTTATCCTTTTCATATTCTTGTTTGAAAACATGTTGTATGTAGAGGAAAAATCATTTGATTGGAGTCTTGATTGTACTTCTTCCCAAGTTACAACATTCTCAAAATTTAATTCATGATCTTGTTTCTTATGTGCATATGGCCATTTGATTGATACCATTATCCTATGCTTAACCACTAGGCCCAAGAGATCATGTTGATCACCTTTTGAATTGGCCTTATGAAAACATGTATTCCAACATGACATTTTATTTTTTCCTTTATTGCTTTGAATTTACAAATACATAATGTATTATGTACATATTATAAGGGATAACGGTTGTTTTCCTTACATTAGTTACCAATATAGCATTGAAACCTTGAAAATTGTCTGATAAGCAATATACCATGAGATTAATCGGTTGGGAACAAATTTTGGGAAAAAGGCGTGGCGGAGAAATCACCCAATAGATTCTCAAATAGGTAAAGTCTTCCTACAAATACTAGTTACCTATAATCCTTATCAATTTGATTGCTACGTTGCTTAATCTAGGACATACCTTGTATACAATTAATTTGTACAAGTGTGTAAGGAAATGCGCAGACAACTATGCATTATTTCTTTTATATTTGTTCTACCACACTAGCACAACCACTCAAAACCGTGGCTGATGAACACCGAAAGGCGATGTCAAAGCTTTCTCCCGCAACTAGAATGATGAAATGCGTAGACAACTAGAATTTTATTGTATGGTGTAAATATGATATCAAATCGGGAAATATCATGATGGAAATTATGTGCTTCGAGATAAGTTTCTGGAACTAATGCCATTTATATTCTAGAGTAAGCATTGGAATTTGTATTTTCTGAATGGTGATGCCAATTATATTCTCAACTAAGCATTTGAAATTTTTCTAGCTCTCCTTCCATGTTGCCAATCCGTGAATATAGTGTCGCTGCCATCTGAGATTTCCTTTGGGATTGTTAGAAAAAATTGAATCGTTGCCAGGTGATATTCATTCCTAGATATAAGTCATTCTTGATCACTGATTAGCAGGTTAGAATTTTCAGTTACATTATAATTACCAAATGAAATTTTAGTCCGTCATAATTTATTGTGCAATGATAGGACCTTATGGAAGGGATTTCGTATGGTCTGAGCGTTTAGGTTTAAATTCTTGTGCAATGATAGGACCTTATGGAAGGGATTTCGTATGGTCTAGGCGTTTAGGTTTAAAAATAAATTAAACTTTATTCAGTCGCTGCAGGCTTAAATCTACCTTTGATTCAGAATTCATCGTAGTCTGGTGCATTATCTTCATGCAGCTACCTAACTCAATCTGTGTGGACCCTTTCCTACTCTTCTCTTTCATAAAATCATGTTGCGTTGCTCACTGAAAATGTTGAAAGCTCCAAAATTATTATTTCCATACCTGCTTATTATTACACTGAAAGGAGTCATGGAATGATTGGTGTTTCTGGGTGAAATCCATAGCCCAAGAATCCAATTGTTGAATAAAAACCTGGGCAATGGAGGTGCGTGGAAACCATGGGACTCGATGACGTTTCCTACGTATGTTACAGATCTAAATCCAGTTGTCTTCGAGATTGAAATGGAAAATGAAACACGCCTCCAACTGAGCAAATCCAAACGTGGTAATCCCAAAGGTTAATCATTTAAACGTGGCAATCATATAGTGCTACAGTAATTTCTTAATATGATTAGGTAAATGTTAAAAAGTAAATAGGTTAACTGATGCATTCAAAAATACAAGGAAGTTATGAAGAGTAAATCACATTCATTGATTTGGGAGGACGACTAAGAATATGCCAGCATCT
>JASDQU010685548.1:10602-22815 GCA_032191745.1 Picea mariana | reverse complement strand
CACACAAAATCCATGAAATACAACCCTTAAATTGTTTAATATCAAATTCGAGCAAAATTCCAGAACTACCAACTTTCATAACCTTCCTTCTCTTTTTCAAAACCATAGATGGTATTTTAAAAAGGTAAAGCGATCCGTAGGAGACCATTAAAAAAGAATTTTGGCTTGGCAATAATCATAACTAAAATATTTTAAATCGACATGAAAGACTGAAAGGAATCACAAGGACCTTTCGATGGTGCATCAAAATTTTCACTATAACCTCAAATCATTAACAACGAAACCAAAGTGGCTTGAAAACCCCAGTGTGAGTTTAATAATCAACAACTCATATTAACTTTAGAAGTCACCTAAATTCCTCATGGATAATTAACACAATGATTCCATGATTTTGTGTTTTCGAATCAATGTTATGGCTATTGGGGAAAGAAACAAGACTTCAAATTATTTACATGTTCGAATTCAATGGGAAACAAAGCCTGGAATGAAACAAAATAGGTGTGAAGTTTGCAGTGCATCCCATAAGAAAGGAGATAACAATTCCTTCCCCAAAATTAGTTTCCTTTCAAATGATCCAGGTGGATATTGGTGGCCACCCACCTTTTCCAAATTCCAACTAGCTCATCTTGATAGTTTTCAGTTCAACATGTTTCTCTGTAATGGGGACATTTATTTGTAATTGTGGGTTATGCACTTACGAGGTTGTCCTGAAGCCCTACATAGAATCCAGGGGGATATTGGTGGTCGCCCACCTCTTCCAACTAGCTTATTTTGAAAGTTTTCATGTCAGTACATCTTTTTGTACTTCTAGCGCCGTTTTTGGGCTCTAAACAGTGTTTTCTTGGCTTTTCACAGTCAAACTATAGATGAAGTTAGAGTTTGACAACATAATGCGTAGTTCTTGAAAATACCTTTCGAGCGGGCTATCACACGCCTAAAACAAAGATTGTATGCAAAAGTTACGACCCCGAGAAATTAATGTACTAACTTACCCCAACGGGGCTCACATAACTTTTGGCGCTTTATCTTCTAGAGTTAGGTTTTTGGATGTCTAGGGTTTTGGCATTCATGTTTATCATAAAAAGTCCTTCAAAGCCTCATTGTAATCATCTTCTTGCGAATGAGCATAGTTGTCACATCTCTTCTTAGAGATAAAGATTCCACCATTCTAGCGAGTCTTGCACTCTGTATTTTTTTACAATCTCTGTACACTTCTTTCATTAATAGAAATCATGTATTGATGTATTTCCCTGTTTCTGGCAATTTTTATGTGTATTTCATTGTAATATCTCTGCTTTCATTTCATTCTGAAAATAATCTGGATCAACAAACTTCCAAGGTGACAACATTTACAACACACATGTCCTCATAACTCATCAAATGGAGAGGACTACAATTCTTTCAAGGTTTGGGTCGAACTACGGTAATATAAGAAACCTTCATTTCCCTTTTCTTTTACAGAGAAAGATAATACTTTAAAAATTAATCATATAATTTGAGCGAAAAAAAAAAAATTTATTTGTTGTAAAAACCTTTGCCAACAGTACAATCAACAATGTTTGTTCCAAATGTAATCAAACCATGTAATCCAACAAGACTAGAACGTCAAATGATATTTCGAGTTCAGATCAATTTTACGCCAACAGGAAAGAAAATACGATCAAATTTCATTTTGCACAGCTAGAATGAAAACAATCCACCATAGAATTTGTATCAATAGCATAAATACCACGTTTTATTCAGACACAACACAATTCATACCCTAACCAAAACACATAGTCAAGCTATATTTCTGGTTAGAGTTGCTCAAATGCCCAAAAGGAAAAAAAAGGAAAACCCAAATCGAAATGCGATTTCGCACAACCAAAGTGTTTTAAAAGAAATGTTGTAAACTTTGGAGAACAAATACATTTTGCATGCAAAATTCTAGAGCCAACAAAACGATTTTAATTCGAGCAGAGTTTAATTGTAATGAATAAAAAGATACAAGTTTCATATATGTAAGAATAATGCTTAGGAAACCACAAAACACAACTCCTTTTCCTCAAGGGATGGAAATGGTGGAGTTTCTATTTACCAGAGAGCCCACAACAAATACCAAAAACATAATAAAGGTGGCGTCTTTGAGATAGGTTAAGAATGATGCACAATAAATGCATGTTGTGTTAAGAACCAAATATCAAAATAGCATAAAAAAACCTCAGAATAAGTACTCAACACCTTGACAAAGAGAGAATTTCAGATAATAAGCCTCTTTGAGGGGGAAACCTCCTTATACACCACATAAATTTCCAAATACAAGATGATTCCAAATGAAAAGGTCTCCTTGGTATATATCGGAGACTAGGAGGTACAATTACAACTAATGGACCCAAGCCAACATAAATAAAATAATATTACTAATGTAATATGCCCCAATTAAGGGGTAATGTACCACTATTTAGGGCTTAACATGCCCCTCCCCTTCAGACAAGTGTTGTCCACAACACTTGAGTAATTCTAGATGCTTTTGTATAAAAGACTCATCTTCCCAAGTGGAATCTTCAGCAGGTAGTGTCCTCCACTTAATGAGATACTCTGAAATGGATCTGATCCTTAGCTAGCGAATTCTTGTGTTAGTGATAGCTTCAGGATCCAATATAATTTTCCTTCCTCGTCAAGTTCTGAAAATATAGTTTGAACTGGGGTCTTGTCACCTATAACCTTCTTTAAGCATGGAACATGGAAAACTAGGTGTACTCGCGAAGATGCATGCAACTCCAATTTTTATGCCATAGTACCAATCTTTTGCAACACCTTATAAGGGCCATAATACTTTGGTGATAATTTATCATCCTTCTTAGCTTTCTTGAGGGACATATGTTTGTATGGTTGTAGTCTTAAAAATACCCAATCCCCTACTTCAAAACTTCTTTCACTACGATGTTGATCAACTTGTTGTTTCATGTGATTTTGTGCCATGGTCAGGTTGTCCTTTAAGAGTTGGAGAACTTGTTGTTGATGCTCGATGTGATCTTCCACTACTTGAACCTTAGATTTTTCTTTTAGAGAAGAAGTGATGGAAGGTGGGTGATATCCATAGATTTTCATAAATGGTGTCATTTTTGTTGCAGTATGAAAGGAAGTGTTATACCACCATTCTACCAAGGGCAACCATTTGAACCATTGTGTTTGTTTATCATAGACAAAGCAACGAAGGTAGCCTTCCAGAAATTTGTTTACTATATCGGTTTGTTCATCAGATTGAGGATGATAAGATGAGATATGAGCCAATTGAGTACCTAAACAAGAAAATAATTCTGTCCAAAAATGTCCAATGAAGATGGGATCTATGTCACTTACAATAATCTTTGGGCTTCCATGTATATTTTGAACTATCTCCATGGATGCAGTGGCAACTGTACTAGCTTTGAAAGGATGAGAGAGAGCACAAAAGTGTGTGTACTTGGTTATTCAATCGACAATCACCACGATGACACTCTTTCCTTAAGACTTCGGTAACCCCGTGATGAAATCCATGGAAACCTCCTCCCAGTGCTGACTTGGGATGGATAATGGTTGTAAAAGACCTGGGGTATTAATCGTTTCCATCGTATTTTTTTGGAAAACCAAAAATTCTACCACAAACTTTTGAACATTAGTTTTAAGACCATCCCAAAAAATTTCCTTCTTGACGCTATGGTAGGTTTTCAAAAATCCCAAGTGCCCTCCTATCAGAGAGGTGTGAAATTCCAAGAGTACCTTTTGTTTGAGTTGGGAGTTCTTACATAAATATAAGCGATCTTTGTACCATACTGAATCATTTTTCCAAGTAAATGTATATGATGCACTGGAATCCTGTTGCAACCTTTGAATGAGAGTCCACGTGTTTTCTTCATTCTTCCATTCGTCCCTCGCTTCTATTATCCAATTGGGTTGGATGATCGAGATAGCACAAAGAAAGGCCTCAACATATTCATCCTTTCTTGAGAGTGCATCTACCACAACATTTTGCTTCCCTTTTTTGTAGATGATTTCAAAATCATAACCCAACATCTTGGTCACCGATTTTTGTTGTTCTTCTGACGATAGTCTTTGTTCCAAGAAGTATTTAAGACTATCATGATCTGTTTTGACCTTAAAGTTCCTACCTATTAGGTACAAGCACCATTTCTTCAATGCATGTAGTATTTCCATCATTTCCTTCTCATAAATCGGTTTTTGTAAGTCCTTTACCTTGAGTGGCCAACTTTCAAAAGAAAGGGGCCTTCCTTCTTGCATTAGAACAACACCAATTCCATTTCCCAAGGCATCACATTCCACAATAAAGGTTTTTGTGAAGTCTGGTGTGGTCAAGACAAGAGCTTTGCACATCGCCTCTTTAAGTTGTTCAAAATCTTGAGTTGCCTCTAGAGTCCATGAAAATGCATGCTTCTTAGTTAATGTCGTTAAAGGTGTTTCTATTCTTCCATAGTTCCAAACAAACTTGCAGTAGTACCCCGTCAAACCCAAAAATCCTCTAAGATTCTTCAATGTTTTGGGAATTGGCCAGTCCATCATGGCCTTAATCTTGTTAGGGTATACCTTGAAACCTTCATGAGATACAATATGATGCAAATACTCTACCTCCTTCACTCCAAAGAAACATTTGGATGGTTTTGCATATAGTTGTTTCTCCTTTAGTAGTTGTAGCACCTTGTCAACATGTTGAACATGATCCTCCCAAGACTTGCTATAGATTAGTATATCATCAAAAAATACTAACAAAATTTTTCAAAGGAATGTCTTGAAAATGGAATTCATCAACCCTTGGAATGTGGAAGGTGCATTCGTAAGGCCAAAAGACATGACCAAAAATTCATAGTGGCCTTCATGAGTTCAGAATGTTGTTTTTGGGATATCTTCTTCCTTCATTCTAATATGATGATACCATGAACGAAGATCCAACTTTTTGAAATTGATTGCTCCATGTAGTTGATTCATCAATAACATGAATGAGAAACTTATCTTTAATAGTGATATTTTTTATCTCTCTATAATCTGGACACATACGCCATGAGCCCTCTTTCTTGAGTACCATTACCACTGGTGCATAGTAAGAACTTTGGCTAGGTTTAATAATGCCAGACTCTAACATTTCTTCAACCTTACGCTCAATTTCACTCTTCCGGGCATAAGGGAATATGTAAGGCATGATGTTAGGAGGAACACTCCCAGGAATTAGGTGGATAGCATGATCATGATTTCGAGTGGGTGGAATACCTCTGGGAATATCTTCAAATACTTTGGAATGCTTATCAATGATCCCCTGGAGATCTAGGGGAATAGATGGCTTAGATGTTTGAACATCTAGTGAGAATTGTTGTACAATTACACCCCGATGCCCCTTTTTCAATAATTTTGTCATGCCATTAGAGATTATCACCTTATTGGGTTTTCTTGTGATACCCCTTAACTCAATTTCCTTTCCTTCCAATGAAAATTTCATGAAAATTTCTTGACAATTAAAAGCCAGTGTTCCCAATTATTGTAACCATTGGACTCCTAGTACGACATCAACACCACCCATGGGTATATCAATCATTGAAATATTCATTACATATTCCCCCATAGTAACATTGATATTAAGACATTTTCCTGAGCAATTGATAGTTCCTCCATTTGAAATCATTACTTGAAACTATGTCTCTAGATATATAAAACAATTGAGAGCTTTAGTTAATTTATAGTGAATGAAATTATGAGTACTACCAGAATCAATTAGGACTATTACCTTTTTTGTTTTTGATATATCTTTCGATATTGAGGGTTTGAGGAGTGCTAATTCCAACCAATGCATTATATGATATCGTGGGAGTCAACTCTTCAAAATAAATATCTTCTACATTTTTATCTTGAGATGGTTCATGTTCTTGTTCGTGTTCTTCTTCCTCTTCACAATCTATGTATAATAATTTCTTCTCACCAAACTTATGTCCCTTATTGTACTTGTTGTCACAATTAAATCATAAACCTTTTGCTTTTCTTTCCTCCAATTTTTGAGGTGTCAACCTTGTAGGTTGAGGTGTTTTAGAACAAGGAACATTATTTTCTCGATATATGTTAGGAGTGGTCCTTCTAGTATCCATAGCCATACTTTTACTTTCATCATTTCTCGCTACCCTGAACGTATTCTCTAGTGATTTGGGTTCCCAAAAGAAAACCTCATGTTGAATGTTATCCTTTAAAGTTCCTATGAATGCATCAATCAGGTGCTCATTTAGAATATATGTTACCTTTATATTCAATCTTTGAAAGTTCTCAATGTGCTCCGCAACTGAACCCTTTTGCTTCAGATTTATCAATTGGTTAAGGAAGGTATTTCTCCTTGTATCCTCATAGTGTGCTATCATTTCTTCCATGAAAATTTTCCCAAGTGACAAGTGATTTGAGAGAACAAAGCCATCGATACCACACAAATTGATTGGGTTTTGAATATAAAGGAGCAATTCGTACTTTTTGTGTATGTGGCACATCATGTAGATCAAATAACTTCTCCATCTAAAGTATCCATGTGATTGGATCCTTGCCATCAAACTTCCTCATATCGATCTTTGGAAAGTGGTTTGTATTCAACCCAAAGTTGGAGTTTCTCCAGTATTGATTCATCTTCCTTGTGTCCTCATCATGAACTTCATGGGATACATTTTCACTTTCAGGTGGCCTCTCTATTGGGAAATTTTTCAATCCTTCCATGATCTCACTTTTAAAAAAATCCATCTTAGTATCCATTATTGCCTCCAACTTAGCTTCAGTTGAATCCATAATCCCTTGTAGTTCATATTTTGTTACTGTCTTCTTTTGTAAATCATTTATGTCCCTGCACATTTCTTCACTTCATTAAGAGTCCAAGTAGGACTGTTTGGAGGCTTATTTGGTGTAGAAGTTCCCTTTTTTGGTGGCATGTTGGCCAAGTATCAATTTTAAACCTTTATTTGAAGGTGGTTCTGCTAGACGATCTTTCTTCTGTTGTATCTCCAAAATTTCATCCCTTCTGGGTATAAATTTTTTGTTTCGAAGTTCTATGATACTTCTTCTCTGCAATGCCACGGGTCTGATCAAAATTAGATTTTCCAAGTGGAAGTTATGGTAACTTCCCCATACCTTGCTGATTTTTGTCCCTTCTAGGAGAGTGTACTTGTGAAGAGTGCCAAGAGCACAATATATGATATTTGATTCTAAAACTTGCACCAAAGATACTATAGTCTATCCACTATCCAATGAAACTAGTCTCACTTAATTTTGATACTCACTGAAGAAGATATCATTTTTTTACCTGGAACACCTGTTTGAGACTAATTAATATGACTAGTCAAATACCCTAACTTATATCGGGTGTATCTACAAAAGTAGGATGACCCAGAAGCTAAATTTTTTTATCTCAACTACCTTGATAATTTCTGTGAATATTTTCCTGATTTCAGGGTCTGAAACATCACAAAAAAAAAATTATAGCAAAAATTCTTCAATGACTAAATTCAGGATGATTCCAGAACCCTATCTTACACAAGATATATCTCTGAAATTATAAAGCCTCAAGAGATGAAATTTGAACACCACATACCTTGATTCGTCTACTAAATATCATCCAAGGAGTTCCTTCTGAAACATCGTAGAAACAAATTTATAGCGAAAATTCCAATGTGTCTCAGATGCAGCAGTGAAACCCCAAGACCTTGAGCTCTGATACCAAATGTTAGGAACCAAATATCAAAATAGCATAAAAAACCTCAGAATAAGTACTCAACACCTTGAAAAACAGAGAATTTTAGACATTAATCCTCTTCGAGGGGGAAAATTCCTTATACACCACATAAATTTCCAAATACAAGATGATTCCAAATGAAAAGGTCTCCTTGGTATATATAGGAGACTAGGAGGTATAATTATAACTAATGGACCCAAGCCAACATAAATAAAATAACATTACTAAAGTAATATGCCCCAATTAATGGGTAATGTGCCACTATTTAGGGCTTAACACGTCGCTTCCCATCTCTCAGTATTAAATTTCATCAACCACAACATATTGAAGAACACTTAAACCCTTTACACATATGTCAACTATTTTGGCAAATTTACTATACGAACTTCCAATACCAAAAGTTGAGTCCAAAACCAACACAAGGATCCACATCATATATAATTTGCCAAAGAAATTCCATATCATATGATGACCCATTGTCCAAATATAACATAAGTTTTCATGCAATTTGCGCTTAGTGTTAAAGTCTAGATGTAGCAAGGGCAAGCATGTTTAACGACATTACATTTATTTTCAAATCAAATTACAAACCAATCATCCATAAATTGAAATTAGAACGAGAGTTTTTATTTTGTTCCCAATTGTGAAATTATTCTTGTAATGCAATCATAGGCGAAGCTTGAAGATCTTAACAAGATGAATCATTTCCTTTTATTATTGTTCTAAAGGGGTCCCACCTATTTAGTATTAATAATATGTATGTAGAAATGCATTGCAACTTATTTATAGCCAAGGATCTCATGTTGCACTTTTTTTAGGCATCAACAAACTGACGACTCCACAGGGAAATCTGTTCTCAATAGATTTAGAACTCATAATGTTTGGCTCCACGGACCGATAGAAGTAAGTGATTGAAACTATTCAAAAAATAGTTATGCAACAAGGGGAAAATGATGGTTTAAGGGAAAAAATGAGATGGGATTTCGGGTAATAACTTATGGAAAGTGAGATGTATGAGGGGAAATGGTCCTATATGCATAACAACCAATAAGGTTCACAACTGATAACACTTTTAAAATTGAAAGGAGAATGATTTTAATATGCTCTTGAATTGCAGGATGGAGGGAAGAAAGGGATAGCAAAAACAAGGAAGAAAACAAAACCAACTATACTACAACAATATTGAAAGAGAAAAGCTATTCCATCAGTGTCTTAAAAGGAAGATATCGTAGCAGTTGTGTCTATCTTGTTCTCATTGATCAATAATACTTACAAAATGGAATCATTATGGAAAAACTATTCCAGACTTTATTTCTGATGACCATGCCAAACAAACAACAAAAAATAAAACTCAATAAACCAAAATGACAAAAAACAACGTAAGACAAAAATATATACAACAATCATATTTACACAAAATTGAGTCAGTGGTCAAGCTGGTTTCACATAATGTTTCAAATGGGAACCATTGGTACTATAAGAAAAAATTCACTTATCCATGTCCTTAAGAAGATATGAATTTGTGTCGAGGATAAAGAAATTTTAAATGGACCTAGCCATAACTTTTGGAATTTAGAATGTCTCCCTCTCTCAGCATTGGCTGAATCCCATAATAAGACTTTGTCATCAATCTTAAATTCAGCAGCCTTCGCCTCTTTTTAAAAATATTTCTTCACTATTTGTTGCCTCCTCTTCACATTTTCCAAGGAAATTTTTATTTGTTCTTCCAGGTCTAGCAATGTATTTATCCTTTGAGAAACATCAGAAGAATTTAATTCTTCAGTTTGTAACATCAACTGCAAGGAAGAAAGTTCCAATTCAATAGGCAGAATAGCCTCTTGGCCATATACAAGCTAAAAGGGAGTAAATCTTGTACCTGCTTTGGTGGTAGTACGGTCTGCCCAAAGAGAAAACGTTAGAAGTGTGTGCCACTAGCAAGGTTTTTCTTCTATGATTCTCTTTATAATTATGACCAAGTTTTTATTAGTAGACTCTGCTTGTCCATTTCCCTTAGGATAATAAGCAGATGAAGTGAAATGCTTGACACCTAGTTTAGCCAGAAATTGAGTCAATTTTGTAGAAATGAAGGTTGGACCATTGTCTATAATGATTTCTAATGGAAGGCCAAATCTGGAAAATATATTAGACTCTAGAAAATAAATTACTTGTTCATCTTGCGCATGTCTAAGAGGGACAACCTCAGTCCACTTCGTAAATTAATCAGTGGTTGTCAATATAAAGATATGTCCTGCAGAGGATGAAGGATTGATTGGATCAATAAAGTCTAGACCCCACTTTGAAAAAGGCAAATCTGGAAGGACATGATGTAGAGGCATGGAAGAAATACGTTCTTTACCAGCGAATCGTTGTCATTTATCAAAGGACCTTGCAAATTTATAAGAATCACGAAAGATCAAAGGCTAGTAATAACCATTTCTTATGATCTTAAAAGAAGTAGCTTTAGCAGAAAAATGGCCACCAATATGGATGATAGATGTTGATAATCCATGTACTTCGTATAATAATTTATGTGCTTCTTCATCATTTATAGATCGTAGCAGCATACCATCAACAAATCTTCTAAACAAGGAGTCCCCTAGAATGATATACTTAGAAGCTTCAAGGTGGAGTCTCCTTCTTTGATGAGGATCCAACTAATCTGGGAACCTTTGATACTGCAAATGATACACCATATTTTTATACCAAGGATGCTCAGATATAGAGAGATTTTTATTTTCAATATAAAATAGCATTGAAAGAGGGTTATCTTGATTGTCTGGTTCTTCACTTGGCTCAGCATGTTGAGCTAAGTGAAAGACTAAGTCTCTTCCCTTTATTTTCTTTGAAGTCATGATTGTCAAATTATGCTCCCTAATTTTTGCAAGCCAATGTGCGAGTTTTACCTGCGTATGTTTGCCCAAAATAAAATGGATAATTTTTTCTATATCTTTGAAAAGAGATAAAGAATGTTTCTCAATATAAGAATATTTTACCTCCTCATCTGATAGACTTTGAATCATGTAAGATACATGTTTTTCATTGTTCTGGTCATCACATTGCAAGAGGATAGAAGAAATTGCTTCCTCAGTGGCATTGGTATATACTATAAAATATTTCTCAAAATTCAGTTTCGCCAAAACCGACAGAGAACTGATCACCTTCTTAATCCTAAGGAAAGAATTATCGACATCATCTATCCAAGAAAAATAACGATCCTGCTTCAAGAGATTATGGATTGGTTTAACCATGACAGCAAAATCAAACAAATCTACGAACAAAATTAATAATGCCCATGAAAGCTTGAAATTCTTTCTTGGAAGTGGGGGTAGGGAGGTTTAGAATGGTAGTAATTCTCTCAGGATCTATACTTATCCCTGAATCAGAAACAATGTGACCAAGAAGCTTACCCTTCGTGACACAAAAAATAGACTTGGAAGGATTTAAAGAAACACCAAATTTTCTGCAGCGCATGAGAACTTTTCTAAGACGATCGAAAATGATCCAACCAATTTTTAAAATAAACTATCAAATCATCAAGATGAACTTGGATAATCTTACCGATTACATCGTCAAAAGCTATCTGCATATCTCTTTCAAAGGTGGCACCTGCATTAGATAAACCAAATGGAATACGTTCATAAGAAAATTTGCCCCAACATGTGGTAAATGTGGTTTTATATCTATCAATCCTTTTTACCTTGATTTGATTATATCTAGAAAAATCGTCAAGTAAGGATATCATTTGAGACCCTGCAACTTGTTGTAAAATCAACTCCATATTGAGAAGCGAAAAATGGTCTTTGATACTTTCCCTCTTTAATGCACGAAAATTGACACATAATCTGACCTGACCAGTAGTTTTCCGAACATGGACCATATTTGAAACCCATTCAGAATACTTAACTGGAAATATTATATTAGCTTTCAACAATTTTTCCAATTCTTTCCTAATAGTGGCTTCAAGCACGGGATTGATAGGTCTATGCCTTTGCCTAACTGGTTTTTCCCCTTCCTTGATAGGAATGGCATGCTGTATGAGATTAGGATCAAAACCACAAAGATCCTAGTATGACCAGGAAAAAACATCTTGAAACTCACAAAGTAATTTCGTGAATTTCGCTTTCTCTTCATCAGAACATTGGGCACCTAATTTAATGATCTTTTGAGACACAGATGTCCCAATATTCAAGGAAATGGTATCACCAACTTTCCTTTTCGACTCCTCCTCTTTATGTGTCTCTTTTTTGCCTACATCACTTGATGAAAATGAACTTTCGAGAGGAGTCAATCCTTTAGGGAATTTGTCATTTTCAACATAGATGATTTATTTGGTCTTAAACAGTTCATTTTGTATGAAAGCGCAAATGCCTTCATCACTAGGGAAAACTTGCCATGATTCTACGTTGTCGGGGAGGTGAGGATGGTATAGAGATTGGAATGTACAATCAGGTCTTTGAGGTAAAAGTTGTCGAGAAGGTGAAGCTGCAAAA
>JASDQU010685547.1:31249-47833 GCA_032191745.1 Picea mariana | reverse complement strand
CTCCTCAGACTTAATCCATCAAGGACAGCCCCACACATTGGTCCCCCCCTCCAGATGGTTTTATCAAATTCAACTTTGATGGAGCCTCCAAGGGCAACCCCGGGGCAGCCGGATTTGGAGTGGCTTTCTGAAACCACTAGGGAAACATTATTCTCATCACTGCAGGCAGCTTATACCACACCACAAACAATGTTGCAGAATTATGGGGTCTCGCCAGAGGCTTGCAATTGTCCATTGAGCACAACTTCACCAAGTTGATTGTGGAAGGAGACTCGCAAATCATCTCAATCTCTTTCAGAAAATCCTGAATGGTGCTGACCCAGAGAGAATCTCTCCTTGCTGGTGACTTTTGCATGGTCTAAGGACAATTGTGAATCTTATTCGACCCAATCATGCATTCATTCCCTCTCATGTTAAGAGAATGGCAAATCAGATTTATGATGAACTGGCTAATATTGGAACGAACTGGGAATGACCAGAGATACTCTGCCAAACCTACACCAACCCGACACACCCCATCCTTCAGCAATGCAAGGATAAAGCTAAAGCCATCAACAGCTCCCTGGATGGGGTGAGAGTGCAGGACACATGTCACCAGGGGAGGGCGCGAAGCAACCAACATGGAGATGGCCATGTGACAGGAGTGTGCCACACCCTCCCACCACCCTCATGCATTTAATCCAAGCTCACGTAGGCCTAGGAACCATTACTCTCAGTGTATCTGGCCTAAGCTCGTTGTCATTTCAATGTCTCAAAGCCATGAATTTGAATTTACTATGATTGTGTGTGTGTTTCCTCCTTCAACATTCTCTATTCCATGACTTCTTTCAGATGCATTTGCAGAGGTTCTCTTCCAGGGCTAATACATCCTGCAACCTTCACCCCCACTAGATACACCTTCAATGCCTATGCATCTTTCGTGCACCTGTAATTCCCCTCACTGTCCCAGGCATGCCGAGACAAAGAGGGAAATCCAAGCGCAGCTCGACCTGGCTGCCAAGTTGATTGAGCATGGTTCTCCAACCCCCGCCTACATCATCTCCTAACTCATCACTTGCTTCTCCTTTCTCTCCTTCTTCTCAATCACAGTCTAGACAAATACCTAGTAACCTCCCATCCCTCTCCTCGCCCTCCGCAAGCCGGCTGGAATGGTTTTCCTTCTCAGGAAATTCCATGGGTTTTAACCCGGGGCCCTCATACGATTTGGCCTCCACCTTGTTGTCACTTCCTGCAGTTCCTCCCAACTCACTGGTGAGAACACCAGTCCAGCTAGAGCTCTCACTCAGCCAGCCTTACCTGGGAGCACAACTAGAATTCCTTGGACCTCAACCAGGGCCTCATTCCTTCAAAGTCTCAGTTCCAGGCTCACAATTGCCAGACAACCTTGCAATTATGCAAGGTCTGGTCTTTGAATTGCGGCAAGGACTGGACGACCTTCAGTTCTGAATGGAACTCCTGGACAAAAAGACTTCAATGCTCCTACATTTTCTCTCAACTCTGCAGGGGGCTTGCCACTCAACACCAGGAGCAGGTGAAGCCACAGGGGGTGGAAAAAGAGACAACTCAAGGGATGGAGGAGCAAATGACACAGGGGTTGGTGGAAAAGATGACACAGGTGCTTCCATGCACCATCCCATAGACGAGGGAGGGACAATTATCAAAGAAGAAGGGGTTGGAGGCAACGTCCACACAGGATCTTCCATGCATGAGGCCATGGAGGAGGGAGGTACATGGGCCGAAGAGGAAGGGGTTGGAGGCGACGTTGACAAAGGCGTTGCCATACACGAGCCCATGGAGGAGAGAGGGACAATTGTCGAAGAGGAAGTAACACTATCCATGGACCCAATGACCAATGCCACCTCCTTGTTCATGTGGCCCTACTACAAGCCCACCACATCACTAGCACATGTGTCTTCATGCTAGTTTAGAAAATGGTATGAATCTCCTTCTGCCTCATAGGGCCTATGATCATATTTTGTATGTTGTTTTATTCATTCTCCCACAAGAGATTGTAATTTTTCTATTTTAGTTTATTTCATTTTCAAACCGGTATCTTAAGACAATGGGCTTTACACTGACCGACTGGCTGAACTAGTTTCCCTTCGGGGCAGTTCAGTTCTTACAGTCTGAAACACTTGATTATACTATAACTCTTGTTTTTTGAAGGTTTTTTATACAACTCTTAATTACAAATAAAAAATAATTATATTTATATTTAACGAAATATTTTCTACAATAAAGATCTTCCTAACCTCCAGATTCATCAAAATTATGGTGATCTTGGAACACTTCTCTTAATTCTTTTTTAGTATAGAAATAAGATTTTAAAGAAATAGAAGTAATCTATTACCTTCTTAAGGTCTAATAAACCAATTTGTCTTAGTGGATGTTAATCATCGTCATCATCATCAAGTTGTGCTAATAGCCAAAGAGATTTCTCATGGAATACCCTTTTCTACCTTTAAAAAGACAATTCAATATATGTGTGTGTGTGTGTCTAGGTGGGTGGGTGGGTGAATTTTTTGGTTGATACCTTTTTCCATTTTGACTGAACTCTTTATGGGTTTATTCAAATTTTGATTGCATTAGTTAATTGCAGTTTACTAAAATTCGAAATTCAATGAGTGAGTGTACACTTAAACTTTGAATAAACCTATAAAGAGATAAGTCGAAAATATGACAAAAAGTAGTTTCATTTCTTTCCCTCCAAAATTATTTACGGGTATGGCTGACATCAACATCATGGATCCTATTGGTTCTTTTAATGTTCATGTTGATAGCATATTTTTTTTTTTAGGTGGAAATTGTCTTATCTCTTGGATTCATTGAATGACCATCAAGATGTTTTAGGAAGGAAGGTCATTTGACTACAGCCACTGCTTCAAAATATTTCCTTCTTCATTACACTTGGGATGGAAATTGTACATGTGAGGTTGCCTAATAATAAAAGAAATTTGTAGGTTCGAGTCATTGTATTTTTTGTTGTCATCCAAACTATGCTTGACTTTTCCCTTGGCCTTGGTGGTGTCTATGTCCCTTGTTTTATTCTCTTTCACCATTGATGTTTCTCAATATTGGTACACTTATTTTCTTGATGTTGTTTCTATGTGTCTGAATAACTCTCATGTCCTCACCATAGGGATTCAAAATTTGGCCATTGCCCCATTTCACCTATTGCTAGAGAGTGGTGAGAAATGAGAGGATCACTAAATCCTAGGTGTTACCACTCAAACTCTCACCCAATGTGCTAAAGTATCAATACACAAGGTGAAAAATGAAGGGAAACTTGGAGATATTATTCAATGTCACCTCAATGACCATCTCCTACTTTTTAGGTCAATTCTTCTCCAACTAAAGGGGGGGTCTCTAAATAAATCTCTAAATATGATGAGGATGATAACAAAATATGGTACTTCGACTAAGTGAGGAAAATATGAAACTTTATTTTGTAGATATTCATATTTTATGGACAGTAAAGAAAGATTCTTTAGCTTGGGAGATGAGATTGGATTTATGGATTTTAGAGATAATTTCCATATCTATCAATTGCAAAAAAGAATATCCCCTTTGCTTAAATGGGAAGAATTCTTAATTATTATTTTTATTTTTATTTCATATTTCAAACTAGCATGTTAAATGTTTGGTTTTATGAGTTTTTAGAGAATGGTTGAGAGTAGGATTAATTTCTAGGAAAAGGTTACACATATGGAGTCATAGGGAAGCAAGAAACAAAGGTTTTGTTATGAAAATATGTGGGTAAACAACCATATTTTTAAATGAATCCATATCCATGAATTTTTCTAATGAACATATACATTATATTAAAATCTATAGCATTGTAGACAACCGTGCATGTTTAAGACACTAGAATTGTAGCACATAGCACGTAGAATTGGTAGAGGAATGTCTGAATGCTCTCCGACCAAATTCAAGTTGAATTCCTATTTTTTCTTATGAGCCTGATCTTGGACGAGACATTTGGGCATTCATTCTCCGACAAAGCTAAAAGGCTCTTGGCTTTGGCTTTGTTCTAGCAAGTATTGGTGGAAATTTTGGAAACATGAGTGCTTTTTGGGGGGGAAAGATCACCAAAAATGACAATTCACCTGCGCTCTTTGTGCAATAAAATTATATCTTTAATTTTCAAGACACATCAGGTGAATATAATGAGGTTTTTCATTGGAGGCATAGCTATAAATATATTTGTTAATGGTAGCGGTTGAGGCATATTTTTGTTAATGGCGACAGCGGCAACAGATGATGCTTAATCCACTACCAGTGATTCAATTTGTATCGAGGATTCGAGTGAATAATGTAAAGTTCAACCTTCCATTTGGATTGTTTCATATTTGGAACAAACTTCGTTTGTGCCTTTTCCCTTAAACTTGCAGTTTTCCTTTTGATCCGAAAGACTTCGTCTTTGAATGTGGTTGGTGTTGTCAAGGATTGGCTTCCCACTGTCTTCAATATGTCGCTCCCAAGTATGCCAAGGTTGAAGAAAGTGATCCAGGTGTGAAGTGTGTACCAATAACGCTATCAATCAAGGTCGACATGCTGCATAGAAAACATACACATTCTAGGCCGTGCACTAGGAATGATGGGCAATAACTAGAATAACTGGTTTTGCCAACTCTTCGGTCAATAGAGTTTTTGGTGTTGAAGAAATATAGATTTTGGCTCTACCAACTCTTTTTCTCCCTATCCCCCTCCCTTCTTCTTTTCATCTTTGGCCATGTCATGGACACTATCCTTCCCCTTGCGATCTGACCAATCAATGGTTTGCTTATTTCTGGGTGCGAGGAGTTTTCCATTCATTGAGAAGAGTTTACCACCTATTCCAATAAAGTTTCTAACATTCATATGCTTACTCTTTATTAATTGTCTTATCTACAGATGCTAGAAAATAGCCTCTTAATACTTCTTGGTTAAATTAAATATAGTTTTTCCACTGAAGCTAGTTGGACAAAAGAGTACTTAGCCAAACATAAAAAGAGTGAGTGGGGAAATAATTAGTCCAACTCCTTGGTAAAATAACTCAACTAACTGATGGAATAATATCTCCTTTTCCCAGTGAATAACTCACTACTAATTGATGGAATCTTCTGGTGTTAGCGATAGCGAGATTTATTTGAAACATTTTTCTACAATCTTTTCCATGACTTAATGTAAAAAAAACCTCTTGTTGCAACCCTTTCTAAATGAGTTGAATCTCTCATGCACATGTTTGTTGATGATGAAATGAATATTCTAACTTTCTTGTCTTGAATATGACTATGGAACCAAAGGTGTGCGGGACAACCGGGAAATGAAACTAAAGAATGCAATGCAATGATCTATGGTTGGTTTCAATAACTCTTCTTTTGTTAATTGTCCAAGTAACTAACTAATTAGGAAGCAGCTAATCCATCCAGTCTACCAATGTGAATGAATGATATTATTGATTTGTTGGGATCCCCTCCTATCCATTCTGTCATAATATCGTAAGTAAATTATGTAGGTTCCATATTGCAAGAAGGTAAGTGGTCCTACACCTTTTCATGTTCTTCTTTAGGAGGAATGAGAATCCATACAGATTCCAACCACAGACCGAGTCTTTCTCTTTCCTTTTTGTTATTTCTTTTATTTTTCCATTTTCTTTGGCCATAGGGGTGGGTAGCCACTGGTAGAATTATCATAGTTTTCAAAAGTCAATGAGAATTATATAAGTAATTACAGTTACCATACAGATAGATGCCAACAGACCTCTCAAACTTATACATAGATGGGTCAGGGTTGAAAAGCGAGGGGAATCCCTTTCTTTATTTAAGAATGTGTTGTGTCTCTCTCAGCTATGGTATGATGGCCCACCATAAAGCAATGGTGGTGCATAAAGGGAGGGAGAAATATTTTTGATCGACTCTGAGCCAGTAGGGTAAACTTTGTTTGGGTCGACTCTTTTTTTTTTGTTTCTCAATCAAATCAATAGGAGAAAGGCTCCCCCAGGGTAGGCTTATCATCTAGACGGGGATGTTATTTACAGGTATGCTTTCCTATCATGGGTATGTTGGGTAGTCTACTCACTAGGTTCTTCTACTCATACCACATATGGATAAATAGGTGCAATATATATCTGTATATAAGGGTCCGACTCTTCCTCTCGACAATCGAAAACTGAATCATGTTCATGATCATCAATAGAAATTAGGTTTCTCTCACGAACATCAAACTTTGGATCTAGGCACTCTCGTTATTCTACTGGTATCTTTGGATCTACTAAATCTACTACTAATGATTCTAGGTCTTGATATCGATCATATACTGGCACTTGAAATGATTCAACTTCAAGGTAAATAACCAGTGCCTTTCCTATAGCTACTTCTTATGCAGGTGGATAAACTTCTTTTTGGACTAGTGCAACTGGCATATTAACTGGTTCTCGGTCGACTGATTTAAGCTCAATTATCGGTGCTTCTTTAGTTGTTGAATTAACTGGTTCTTCAATTGGGTCAACTATATTTGCTAATGAAAGGAACATGTGAAAATGTTAATCACGTATAGGAACACCATGGGATATTGTAATAACTTGTAGGAACACAACGTGATTGTAGGAACAATGCTTCTATCCAAATTAATGTACTACACTTGTTAGAACAAATGGAAATTCTTTCACAGCTCTCCTAGTTCAAATGGTGGATGCACCCTTTATAGGAACAATAAGGGATGTAACATTATCTTATGTTGAATACTCTCTTATTGGAAAATCAAAGAATGTTGGAACACCTATTATAGGAACACATTCGTATGCCTGAACTAGACTTCTAGGAACATGACCTAATCATGAAACATCGCTTCTAGGAACAAGGTAATATGCCAGAAGATCAGTAGAAGGAACAACATAGATTAATGAAACATCACTTGGAACACAAGATGATGTTGGAACAAAAAGAATGCTGGAACTTAGAGATGCTCATCCTGGAACACCACTTATTTGAACAGGTGCAATTTCCGGAACAACACTTCTTGGAACAACAAAGAATGTATGAACATTATCAAATGACTGAACTAAGGAGTTTATGGTTGTAGAGAGATGCCTTAACAGGGAAGTGGGATGATTGATCAACCTTGAACACCATTGAAATGAAAATCATTTTGTATATAACAATGAAATATGATTAAACCTCAATCCTTATTTAGCGAACATCAATCATTCCCTACAAGCTTTTGAATTGCTTCTTCAAGCTATGAGGGTCAGTCAATTCACTAGAA
This sequence comes from Picea mariana, assembly GCA_032191745.1. Lineage (NCBI taxonomy): Eukaryota > Viridiplantae > Streptophyta > Pinopsida > Pinales > Pinaceae > Picea > Picea mariana. The sequence goes on along the minus strand of JASDQU010685547.1, from coordinate 40,588 downwards.
TAATCTCTCATAATTAAGTATCTCTCATAAAGTGAAAAGGGATGGTTGGGTGTTCTTCCTTATCGTTTAAATGGTTTCCCTTCCCTCCTATAGGTCTTGTGATGCTAACTTGCAAGTCTGAGCCAGGAGAGCCTTTGACAACCCAAAAACATGAATTCAACACACATGGATTCAGTGCCTTGTACACCAAATCATGGATAGGGACTACTTTTTATAACACTCATATACTATATTACTTCAATCTGTGATTGATCAGGGAGTGTTGATTATATAGCTTCACCAGGTGAGGAGTTTGAGTTGAATGGTTCTGTGAGAGTTCCCTTAGCACCCCATGGAATATTTATTGTTTGTTTTACCTATAGTACACATCCCAGATCCAACTCACCAATAGTCCATATCTGATATTTATACACAGGCATTGAAATCCCAATCAGTCACAATAGTGTGGTTTAGTATTCATTGTCCTATATTATAGGGACATAGATAGAGAACTTTAATGGGCATCATTTTCTCTACATGCTTCAATATCCCTGAGTTCTTGGCTTACCTTATTTCCCTGCTGCTGGACTTGTATTTCCAATGAATGGAACACACACAAGTCCTCTAAATATTAAACATTGTAGATATATTTCCTCACCCATGGATACCTGCAAGGCTATGACTGAACGCAAACCTCCAAGGCTTGTTATGAAATTATGGCCCCCCTTTTTTATATGGAATGGGGTTATTATCCTCAAGGATAGATATTCTTGGTGCAGTAAAAGGAGTGTATTTTCTAAGCCTACGAGAATATGCACATAATACATCTCTAAGGTGACCACATTGAATATGTAAAGAAGTGGTTTATGACTCAAAGCCGAGTTGGGAATCATATGCTTCGGTGAACAATCCCTATAGGACATGGTACAATAATGAGGACCATCATGTTTGGTGACCATACAAATTGAGGCCCATGGTACAATGATGAGGACCAACCTATTTGGTGACCATCCACTTTGAGGCCCATGGTCCAATGATGAGGACCAACTTGTTTGGTGACCATCTGCTTTGAGGCCCATACACCCTTTAGCAAACTAGTCCAATGATGAGAAGAAACCCCATATCAACCTTCCCAAATTAGTGAGGCTGAAAGGATGTGTTAGGATATCTTAGGGAAATCATCAAGGAGTGGCTCCACAACAAGCACATAACCTACAGAGATATAACTCATTTAGGGGGATTAATGAATCGTTCTCTATACCTTCATCTTAACAACGAGGTGTATTCACCTGTTACTATGCTTAGGCACAATCACTCACTCATAAATGATAATAATGGACAACATGCACCACGAGACATATCTCCATCAAGAATCAGGCTTCTTCGATAATACATACATTCCAAAGATCAAACATACCTAGGATTACCCTACCCGATTTAGTAGGTTGACTAGGCATGGATGGACTCCAAAGGGTTATCTTCCTCATGTTCTCCATTGGATCAAACTAAACATCCATTTATTCATTCATCATATCACTCAGTTATATGTAGTTCATCTATTCCCAGAGCTTATTCAAGCCCTAGTGAAGTTTATCCAGTGTCGGAGTACATAGGTTATATCCTACAGCCCCAGTTGAATAACCAATTGATCCAAAGCTAGTAGCAATTCCAGTCACAAATCGATACTCGACATCAATGTCCATTGGAGCTTTAGCAGTGGCTATCCCACCCCTAAGATTGTATTTGGATCAACTTCAGAGTTTTACTAAGAATTCTCTAATAAAATCCATTCTCATGTTTGAAGGTTTTTTACCCCAAGTTGAGCTAGTTGATAAAACCATCACAACTCTCTTAGTGGATACCCCATTTTCCCCTCTTCCTTTTTTCGAGAGTGCTTGTGAATCCTCTATAAAACCATCATAGTTTTTCCTTTACTTTGGGGTTTAGTATCTAAAGAGTTAACAAAGGTCTCTCTCTTTCCATAGAGATGTTTCATCCACCTACCAAGGTCAAAAGATAGTGATGGATAATGTGCTTGTTCTCGAATTGTCTCCCATTCAGTTGGGAAATCGGTCTTCTTCAACAAATCAAAGAACGAAAAGGCCACAATTATCCTCATTATAGTACTCCTTAAAGAAAGAAATAACATTTTTCCTACTCATTATAGTTGAACTGAAAGGCCACAAGGTGAGCCACCGACACCAAGGATTCTCACCCCAAACTTCTCTTCCCTGAAAAGGAATTGATAAGAGTAAGTCCCTACTACCGGATTGCTTCTAATTGTGTCTGTACACATGGATTGAAAAATACATATTATATACTTTCTAACTGCTATACTAAAAGATAGCGTCGAAGGAACTTTCAATACGATTGGAAATTAGATGAGATCCTTTTGTCTTATACTTTTTATACATTCATTATTCATCAACTATAGAGTGCCCCATTCACCGGTTTCCTCCGATAAGAGTCCTTCTACCCTAAGTAGGGACTTACTCCAAGAAGGAGGTGGGAAAACATTAAGGGAAAGGTAGGGCTTGCTCCGAGAATTAGGTGGGTAGACATTTCAAGTTATTACGTACATAATGTGGACTTATTCATTGGATGAATCTGGTAGACATAACTTAGTTATTGGAAAATCATCCCATCGATCAATCAACAATGGTTGTTCAATGTTAACTCGCAACATCGCAATATATTGTCCTTTCCCTTATCTCCATATTTATTATTGAAGTACCAACTACATTCTATTCAAATGATACACTATCGGAATCCCCTTCCACTCGACTTATCGCCTTACCTTAGACTTCTCCCATCCTCCTTTCAGCTCTCTCTACACCACATTCAAACTACCCCCTCGTTACATCTACATTTTTTCCATACCTTATTCTATTTCATTCCTAGTATCAGGGACCTTGTATGCATGATGTGTTAGTTGTTGGAGCTCAGGTTCGAAGGTAGCTAGTGGGTGTCCTTTCCTTCTTTCTCTAGATGTGGTTGGGCAATATGGGTGGTTGATGTGAGTGATTCGTCTCTTTTGGTGGGTCTGTCTCTTTTTTCGGGACGAGGTTTGCTTGTCCCAATGAGGGGGTGTGATTCACAGTTCCTTATTAGGGGGGCACTTGTTTTGTCTAATTAGGGGTGGTGTGCAATGGTTCTCCTGATTATTATGGGGAAGGGTTCTCTTTACCAGGAAGAGAGAGATTGAGCTACAGTTAGTCTTTTTCATTCAGTTTATCAGTCACAAGGATAGAGACAAAGTGAAGCAGGGCAATTGCTTAGGTGGGTTAGGAACTTATGAAATTTGAAATTTCATAATGAAGGATTTTGGCTAGGCCTCCCCACCAGAAATATCAGCCCATGGGAAAGCATAGTGAGAGAGAATAGGTACTTCCAAGATCCTTATTGCAATTGTGAGAATCCAAGATCCTATACTAGCAGCATTGGAAATAATAAATAGACAGAATAAGTTTGTTATCCAGAATAGCCCTTGCTTCCAATTGGTACCCTGACTTAGATTTTGATCCACCTCAACTTTATGATTCATCGCATGGGGAGCAAGGGGCTATGGTCTTTGAATGAATGAATCCTATTATAGTTAATGTAGAGAAAGGGACTATGGGAGCTTAAAATCGATTAGAAATCCTTTGTATCACCCTTTAAATGCATATTTTTCACTTGATATAATACCTACCCCCAAAAAACAATTTAAAGATATGTTTCCTTCAAGAAGAATGGAATTTTATGATTTTTCACACATTTGGCTAGGTGGAATGGCCTCACTACGATTGCTAGGATGAATGGGATTGTTGCAATTATTTAGAGGATTTTTGGTTGGGTTGACCCAAGACATGATAATAACTTCTCAACCCACCAACTTATGTTATCGACAAAAAATGGAAGTTTGATTATTAAATAAATCATGTTTTTATTACACATAATGGTTTCTACCTCCTTCCCACATCCCTGGTCGAAAAAAATAATCAAGCAGTCAGGGCTTTATCCAAATATATAACCGAGGTGGAATGCCCAAACAATCAATCAGGGATGTGTGATAATGCTTCTTCCTTCACCCTAGATTAAGACTTCCTTCATCTTGGAGGGATATGAATCTATTCCAACAACTTGATCAACTGCAGTTGGTGGTTCCTTCGGGCCAATCAAAAAAAATGGAAAATCAACTATAGTTACTCCCACCTTAGGTCCAAGTAAACTAATCAACTTAATGACAACAACTACTTGAACTCCCTTTGATGAAGGTCAGTGGGTATATCTCTGTCTACTTCTCAATGGATGGTTGGATGAGCTACCCTTGGATGGAGTTCACATATTCTATGATATCTCGTGGGAGGATACAGTGTTATGGATGGATGCAAAGAAATAAATTTAGGTAGGGTAGTTCCTCGTTAATTCTCCTCAACCATCAAGTTGGAATGAAAGCATGGTCCAACTAGATTAGTTATAATCCTCCGTGGCTGGTGTTGTTGAATTCCTTCTTTCTCATTAAATAATTTAATAAGGGTAGTGACAATTGGACTACTTAAATATGGCCCCAACCGGGGGTGCTCCATCCCCCACAATCGGGTAATTACTCTCTTCATAGCATAAACTCCTTGATCCCACCAACTACTATCTAGGAAACCTTTCGGTTGTCAAATCATTGGGAAAGTGTTGATCATGTTATGTATATAGTTTCCCTCACCCATGGTATAGAAAGAATAGGGTCCTAACCTAGTTTAGACCAACAGCTTTAGCTCCATGACCAATGGCTACTCCCTACCTCCCTACCGAAAAATCCAACCTAGAAAGTTGTTATCCCCTTGACCAACCAGGTGAATGATGGAAAAAATACCCCATGCATGTGAACTTCCTTCCTTCCATCATGTCCTAACTCTTAACACCGACATCGACTATAATTCTAGATAGTGAAACTACAACCTAACTGTGCTCCATACCCCACCTCCTTTTGATATTAACCACCTTTAATGAGACTAAATATCGGGCGGGGTGACCTAACTTATTACTGAGGGAGTTCCATCCAGCCACCACCTTCTAGTTATTCCTTCCATAAATAAAGCTACTTCCTTCGAACAATAACCTCCCTTGGTAATAAGGATGGTCTACTTCCCCTCGGTATCAGTAAAAAAATTGCCTATCCCACTAGGGGTGAAGGATGGATCGGTCGAATGAAATGATCTTGCCTCCTAGGGTTTAGGATGGAGCCTCCTTGAGATGTTCCCATTTTTAAGATGTCAATTATCCTATGTCCCAAGTTTAATCCTAACTTCATTCTATAGAAAGCAGGGCCTATCCATCCCACCCACCCTAACTATATTTCTCCTAGTTGTTCCCCTAGGCAGGTAAGTTAGGCTATCACGTATATAATATGGCTATATGGTAAACAACATATTCTCTAATATTTGAATTCTCCTAACTATAGTGCATCAACCATCCTTCCTTCACCTCGGAGGTAGATTAACACTTCCATCACTCTGGAGCCCAAAAAGTCTAACTTTCACCCATTGGGTGTTCAACTAATTTTTTTTACTTTCTTGAACTCCCGAAAGTAGGATCCCATGGTTAGGCCAATCCAACTAGAAATAAACCAAATCCCTAAATAAGTGGGAAACTATCTGAATTCCTTGTTACTCAGACCAAAGCTCAACCGTCAGAAATCATGCTCCTTCACTCAACCGAACTGGACAAAAAGCATGCTCGACTCCTCGTAGGGGAGGCACTGACTCCCATCCTTTGTTAATTAGGATCTCCCAGGTTAGCGATAATTCCATCCCTTCTTATAGTTATATCCTGATAACAAGGAAGGGAGGGGTAATTGATTTCTCGGTCCAACAACTATAGTTGAATCTTTTTGTTTGGATGGACAATGTGCTAGTGGAGCTATAATAAGGGTGGGGAATTGTTAACTCGTTACTTATCCTTTTGTAACGGGTATAATATAAGACAAATCACCTGGGGGTGTAAAGGATGTCTCCTCTGGACAAATATTTCATACTTAACCTCCCTATTGCTTTCATACTTTTGTGTTCTTGGGATGTCCTCCAGATCCTTCCTTGTTATTGAAATAGTCCTTGTAAAGGGTGGTTTCTCCAACCTTCATGATTGTTCAGTTAATATTGGTCAATGAAGGATGGAAATGAAGCCTATTGAATAACTACTATGGAAGGAAGGGGTCTTTTGAAGCTAGATTAGTGTAATAATTTTCTTCTCCTCCACGAAGGAGCCGGCTAACCTGAGTTGGACCATCCATCCTTTCCAGAAGGAAGTAATAAGTTAAATGTGGAATTCCCCTTGGGAGGAGAACAAAGAAGTTCTCACCTACGTACACCCTTGGCTACACAGGAGGAGACCAAACAAGTTCTCTCTAGACAGGAAACTACTTTATCCTGGCTACTCCATCCCTGACCCCCAAGGTAGTTCACTCTTTGCAGTCTGGGTGGCAAATTAGTTTATGGACGCACCTATAGAAAGTAGTTGATGGAGTGAGATAGATTGGTTGTTCGAGAGCTAGTAGTTGAGTTCAAAAGAAGAATAACTCACCAGGGGTGAGGATACGGGGTGTTCACCCATCAGTGGTTCAGTTCAGGTTGTCAAGATGTTTAGTTCAGGCTAAGTGAAAGCATTTGTTTATCTTCCTTCTGTTTGAACAAACTAATAACCTTCCTTCCAACTTACCTTCCGGGCACCTACTGATTGAACTGAGAAATCATTTTGTTTTCTCTTCAGGCACCTATTGATCGAAACTTCCTTCCATCCTTTCCTCTATTTATCTTGACCAGTCGTAATAGAGGAAATTCCCAATTCATTTGATTTAATGTCTATGTATGAGAAAGCAATGGTGAAATTCCCCAATATAATGGTTTGATTCTCTCTCTCTTCCTCCTTTGGTGTCGATCCTCCTCTTCCTCTGGAGGGAAATGATGAAACTACCTTTATATCAGCATCAATAGTATACCCTAGATCCATTATCAGTCAACCATATCAATAACCTCTAAATATAGAGAGCCAAGCCCTGACTCCACTTTCAGCTAGACATTTATACAATGAAATGCCTACTCTACTATTGGGGAACCTCCTTTCGGATTCAATGTCATATATAGCGGGTTCAATACAAATCTCCCTCTTTACAACAATAAATGGACTCATTGTTATACCTCAATATTCAAATCAATGAATTATTCACCTCGCAATTGATCCATAGCTAGAATTCTCAAGATTCAATGGGAAGGGGCACAAGAGAAACCCCTATAGAGTGGGGTTACACTCTTATATCTGGATATACAAACCAATTCAATGATTGATTCAACAGTTTCAATGTTTCCCCCCTTGGTTCCAATATTTTATGAGGAAATTAAAGGGCACTCAACTTGAAAGGAAGGGTTGGTTGGGTGATTTCTCAATAGCCCTGATGGAACGATTGAGTTGGAAACCTTTATCTGAACAAAAACTCTTCATTGATCGTACACAACCTATTTAATTGAGAGAGTATTAATTCCCTCTAGAAAATTCAAAGTCGATTCATGAAGTTCAATGTCTACATAAGAACTAATCAGTTCAGTTGTAGTCCAATGCATTTTACCTAGCTAGTGGAGCAGTCTTCTGGGGTGCTAAATATTTCTACGGTTGGTGAACTTCAACTTGATTCATATCACTTAGAATGTCATCTTAATATGAGAGCTATAAAGATATGTTTCCTCTTGGGTCCACATCTTCATGAAAATATCGTCTGAGAAGAGAATAATTGGATCAACGGTAAAGAAGTATGGTCAAAATGTGATCTTCGTTGCTTCCCCATTTCAAGACTTCTTTCTATCAGGGTTGCATCTGCTTCCTGTGAGCCAATCGAAACCAAACCTTTCTCCATCGGTAGGAACCGACATCCTCATAGTGGCTCCTATTTGAACATGGAAAATGTCATTAATAAAGATCCTTAATTGAACACAGGTTTCTTCTCATAGGCCTCAAGAGTAGCTTCAATGAACTCATTTAGGAAGACTTTACACCAATTCAAGCACCTTCTTTGCATGTAAGAAGCCAACACTTAGAGGATGTCAAGGTTGCACTCTCCTTTCCTATGTTTCCTCATTACTCTACATGATAGAATCCTTGTTTCCATTCTCACAAGAAATGAATTAATAAATACAATATAAAACCCCTTTATTGCCTCTACATATCCTGTAACACATTTAACGGTCTTTTTCTCCTACTTTCTTTTCCTATTTGTGTTTTTATTGTGCTTACTTATGCATTTTTGAACTGGTGTTGATGTGCCAAAGGTAATAACTTGCAACATATTTAGAAGTGATGAGTCTGGAGTGGCTACACATAAGAAATCACTTCCTCCCTCATGTATCCATTGTTGAGCTAAAGTTCATGCAAATAATATGCAGGATAAATATCTGGGAACTGTCCAACATTGATAAAGTCATACTCCACAATGTGCATCTATTCTAGTTTCCTTCTAAACTCCTCACTTTGTAAAATTCATGGGTCATGGGCTTAGCGGGCACTTCCTCTTTTTTTTTTTTGGATTACTCTATTATTGACTTTTCCCATATGTTCTATCTCTATTCCCCCTCCTCATATATACCAATATAAATCCTCCAAGAATTTCCTTTATTTCATTTTTTCACTCTGTCTTGACCCGTGTGAATCATCTAACTCTTACTAGTTCACAGGCTCATGTTTCCTCCTTCTATGGATCATTATACATAATGGCTCTATAATATGCTTGTGTTAGCTTAAGTAGATTGAACAGTAAGATAACATAAATTTAGTTGTTATTAATTCAAACAGTGATGGCATCCTCCATAAACTCACAAATCAACCATATCCTTCCCAAAAGATTGAAAAATATTGAAATCCATTACTAATCAGATATTTTCCAGTTGCATTTACTGTTATATTATTGCAATTATTAAAACATATAATGGTATTAACTGAATCTACATCACAACATGACGTAACCCACTTGATTGTTGACTCGACCCCTAGTACTTTATCTATTTAACCCCTCTATCCATCAATTCGAATTTTATGACTTAGTTTGGGTCTTAAATGCACATGGTTATTAATTGTAGACCCATGGATTTTGATATGAGTGCAGTATTTCCTATCTATGACCTCAATGTGGTAGCACGATGCCACAAGTAAAATACTCGAAACAACCAGTAGGTTTTATCATGACACAACCCAAAGACCTTGTTGTGCTACTTATATGTTTAGTATAATGCACTCATTAATTATCAATCTGGGATTCGTAATCAACAGAGTTACAAGACACCAGTAAGAAAGGTAATTTCTAATGTCACGAGTATGGAATTAAACTAGATTATGCATGCTGGA
>JASDQU010685547.1:15792-31199 GCA_032191745.1 Picea mariana | reverse complement strand
TATATGTTTATTGGCCAAAAGAACAGATCCCACCTAACTTGCTTCAAAGATTTACTATCATTGGTTTAAAGATAAATTTCACAATATAAGTAGATTAGACTCCCTAGTTAAGGCTCCACTTCTTAAGAAGTTTCCTTCTTAGACAGTGTAGGCTTTAGATGTCAGATCGGTAGGTTGACTTAGGGTGATTCTCAAATGGACATTTGCTTGGAGCAATTATGTTGTTGATTCATCTGGAGTTTTGTATCTCATGAAAGCCAATAATGACCTTTACTCTTTTTGTTTTATATGGAAAAAAGTGGATTTTTTAGTCAGACAAATATAGATGAGACATTTTTCAACCAGAACCCACTACCAGCAAGCCTGTTCAGTACTCCGGTGGGGTAGTTGTGATAATTAGTGAGAGGTACCTTCCCCAGGCAGAATGCCCCATTGCCAACAGGCCTGTTCAGTACCCTAATGGGTTTGCCTAGTCATACCACAAACTGATACCCGCTGCCAACAGACCTATTCAGTATCCCAGCGGGTTAGTCTCTTAAACCTTTTTTCCATCATAGGCTTCTTGTCCATAGTCACCTATTTTGGTTTGTATTAAAGAGTGCTTTGCATGGTGACAGGGGAGGCTCATCTGAAAACATTTTTACAGGGTGGGATGGTATTGGGTTGGAAGGCATATACTCTTCTTTTGTATGTCTGTTAAAGATTTGTCTGAAGGAAAAATAAACTTTTATGCACATTATTTCTTTAGAGTGATCCAGATGTATAATTTTGTCTGAAGTTGTCCATAAGAGAATGACCTAAAGTTTCCTTAGGGTACTGGTACATCCTCTACCATGGTAGAGAATGTTCATATACTCATATGTTACTCTTTAATCAGATAATCCAATGAATACTATTGAAGTCAGGTTAGGGTGAGATAGTTGTTTATAGGCTAATATATATTTTTTAAATCATGTTGAAATAATGGGTAAAGGCAACTTCTAGTCTTTGAAGTGGATTATGGTTCTTTGAGCAACCATAGGTAAAAAAATTGTTCCTCTTTTCGAGAAACAGAACCAAAAGAAATTAAATTTCTTCTCAACAACAGAACTAAAAGAAATTAAAATACTTCTCATCAACAGAACCAAAAGAAATTAAAATACTTCCCTTTAGTTGTCATTAGGAGGGCTGCCATTTGGTACTACATTTGGCTTTGTGGTTCCATCTTAAGTGGTTGTTCCATGGCTTCATACTTCAGATTAATGGACATAAGATTTTGAAATATGCTTTGTCAATTAGGTAATATGTATTGATAGCACTGTAGAAGGACAGACTTAGGTACCGGACTGGTATTGGACTAGAACAGGATTTCTAGTACCAAAATAGAATAGAATATTTTTGATGCCTACAACTGGTGTTTAGCAAGTTCATAAAGGATCAAATAGATTATAAAAATTTGCTTACAAAAGAAAAGAAAATTTGTGAAAGTAAAACAAAAGGAAGTAAGAGTCTTTTGTTACCTTTAGCTTATTAACAAAATTTGATCCACACCTATGTACAAAAAGTTTCAAATAAACCAATCAATCAATGTGGGTCAGTAGGAGGATCTCCTTCCTTACTGATCATCTGCATGTCTGAATTATGTAATATACAAGTTAGGAATTCTTCTTTTGACAGAGGTTTGTTGTAAACTCACAACCAGTGACCATTCACAAGTAGTGGTGTCTGTTGTTCATCAATTGTCTTTATCCTGATTGAACCATTATCGTAGATAGTGTCAATTTCGTAAGGTCCCATCCAACGGGTGGTTAGCTTACCTTTAAAGTTCTTGAATCTGCTATCATACAATAGGGCCCAATCTCCTTGTTGAAAATTTTTCTTTTTGAGATACTTGTCATGCCATTTTGTTCTCTATTCTTGAATGAGGGTAGTCCTTTGAAGTGCTTCCTGCTTAGTTTCATCCAACTCATTAAGCTGCAAGAGTCTTTGTTGTTGGGCTTCATCCAAGTTCATGTCAACTTGTACTACAGTCCTGAAGGTTTTGATCTGAAATTCTATAGGGAGAAGCACCTACTTCCCATACACTAACTCATAGGGTGTATGTCCTGTTGTATTCCTCCAGGTGATTCTATAAGCCCATAAGGCTTCTAATAATCTGTCAGCCCAATACTTATGGTGCAGTTGTACTATTTTGGTAAGAATGGACTTAATAACTTTGTTGGTGGATTCTACTTGTCCATTTGCTTGTGGATGATAGGGTGTAGATTTCCTGTGTTTGATTTGGTATTGTTCTGTAACAGCTTTGACTAGATGAGAGGTAAATTGAGTTCCTTGATCAATCACAATTTCTCGCGGTACACCAAATCTAGTAAAGATATCATTAAAAAGGAAATCTACCACTGACTGTTCACTTGTAGCCGGTAAAGCCTTTTCTTCAACCCATTTAGTCACATAGTCAGTGCATACAAGTATATACTTTTTCTTTTTAGATGCAGGGTTAATGGGCCCTACAAAATATAATGCCCATTTCTCAAATGGTTCAATGACTACTTGGGCTTGAAGTGGCATTTGATCTCATGCAGTAGGCTTACCCATTCATTGACATTCATCACAATTGGGTACATAGGTTTTAGCATCTCTTAAAATATGGGGCCATTAGTAACCTGATTGCAGAACTTTGTAAGCAGTCCTTTTGTCTGCGAAGTGTCCTCCACAAGGGCCATCATGGCAGGCTTATAAAATATCATGAATTTCATCTTCCCTTACACATCTCCTGATCACCAAATCTGGTCCTGTTTTGTTGAGGCAATCATCATGCCACATGTAATTTGCACTTAGTTGAATTACTTTTTGTTTTTCTCTAGGAGACAATTTCTGAGGCATCTTCCATGTCACAAGATAGTTAGTAACATCTGCATACCACGAAGTGAACGTTGAAATAGAAAATAAATTTTCATAAGGAAAGGTATATTCTACTGGTGCATTATCTCCCAGATGAATCATTCTAGATAAGAAATCAGCCACAAGATTATCTTTACCAAGTCTATCAATAATGTTGATATTAAACTCTTGTAATAATAAGAGCCATCATGTAACTCTAGGATTTGTTACAGGTTTGTTCATTAAGAATTGGATGGCTGAATGATCAATGTGTACAAAATCTTGATATCATGTAATATAGTGTCTAAATTTATTGATAGCATGGACTACAGCTAGCATTTCTTTTTCTGTGACCATATAATTAACTTCAGCTGGAGACAGATTTTTACTGACAAAGTAAATAGCATAGGGCACTTGATTTTCTCTTTGTCCAAGGACTGCCCCAAGGGCTGTGTCTGAGGCATCGGTATAGATATGAAAGGGAAGGGATCAGTTTGGTCCTCTTAATATAGGGGTAGTTGACAATTTCTATTTTAGAATTTCAAAAGATGTTTGGCATTCATCATCCCACTTAAATTCAGCTTCTTTAGATAATAATTTAAATAAAGGGGTAGCTAGGCTTGTAAAATTTGGAATGAATCTTCTATAGTAGCCAGCATGTTCTAAAAAGCTGTGGACTTCCTTTTGTGAGGAAGGTATTCTGATTTGTGTGATGATATAAATTTTTGTCGGATCAACTCTCATGCCAGAACAGGAAATGTGATGTCCTAAAGCAATACCTTCAGTGAGCATCATTTTTTATTTTTCATTACTTAAGGAAAGGTTAGTTTCCTTACACCTAATCAAGACTTTTTCTAAACTGGCCAATGCTTCTTGTAAGTCTTTTCCATGGAATGTAAAGTCATCCATGTAGACTTCCACACAACCATTGGTCAAGTCAGAGAAAATGGCTAGGATAGCTCTTTGAAAAGTGGTTGGGGCATTGCAAAGTCCGAAAGGGAGCACCCTATAAGCATATGTGCCCCAAGGGCAGGTGAAATTGGTCTTCTCCTGGTCTTTGGGTGCTATTTGTATCTGGTTGTAACCACTAAACCCATCCAAGAATGAAAAATACTTCTTTCCGGACAAGGTATCCAGCACCTGATCGATAAATGGTAAGGGAAAGTAATCCCTATGGGTGGCTTTGTTTAACTCCCAGAAGTCTACACATATCCTCCACTTACCATTTTTCTTGGGAAATATGACAAGTGGAGATACCCATTGACTATCTGAAATGGGGTATATGAGATTGGCTCAAAGGAGTTTTTGCAATTCCTCTTTTACAATATCTTTAAGGGATGGATTCATCCTTCGTTGAGGTTGTCTAACTGGTCTAATTTGGTCATTAGTGTAGATATGATCTGTGCATGTGTCAGGGTGAATGCCTTTCATGTCTGCATAATCCCATGCAAAGGCATCAAATTGTCTTTAGAGAATTTCAATCACTTGTGTCTTTTGTTCCAGTTCCAAACTAGAGTTGATATACAAAGGTTTTCCTGGGCTAATCTCAACAAGTTCAGTAGTTTCTTCCTTCTCTAAGGAGGCTGGTGATAAAGTGTATAATTAAGTGATATCAGGGTGCCAAGTTTGTTGAAATTCGGAACTAAAAATATGTGACAATTCTGCAAAAGACCTTGGGTATTCAATGCAATTTGTGTCAGCCAAAAACAAGCTTAAGACTTGTTCATCTTATTGTTCTTGTATTCCTCTTAATTGTTCAAGTGTTAACAGAGGTCTGATGCAATCTTCCTCTCCATAATGGTTTTCTAACCAAATAGGTATTTCATGTGTCGGTTGGGCAGGAGGGAAGAGGACAAGTTTTTGGCTATGTGTGCCATTGGATATAGTCATCTCACCAGACCGACAGCTGATAAAGGCATCTGTTGTGGCCAGCCAAGGGTGGCCAAGAGCCACAAGGTGTCCCGGTTTGGAGGATGATTTAGAATAGATGACTAAAAATTCTACTGGATATTCCCAAGAAGCTAGAGTGATTGTGACATCATCTAGACTTCCTGTAGGGATAATGACTGACTTATCTACCAACTCGATCATGGTTTGGGTTGGTCTTAACTGGTTGATTTGGAGCTTTTGCATAGATTCAAAAGGCATTACATTGATAGCTGCACCCAAATCAATGAGTGTGTTTGGTAGAGAAATACCATTAATTTCAAGAGTGACAACTGAGTTTCCAGGGTCATTATATTTGTATGGAATTTTAGAAATAAATTCAGATAATTGTCCTACTACCTGAACAAGAGGAGGTTCCTTCTTCTTCCTTCCTAGTTTCTTAATGCAAAGACCCCTTATAATTTTGGCATATATAGGGATATGTTTAATAGCTTGTAGCAGAGTTATTTTTATGCACACATTTCATAATTCATCTTATATATCTTTGTGCAGGGGTGGGTCGGGTTTCTTCACTAATAGTCTTTCGGGGTAAGGTGGGAGATTAATTTTTTGTGGTACTCGTACAGACTGAGAAGTGATTGGGATAGGAAGAAAGGCCTCTTCTTCTGTTTGAGTGTTTTCTTCATCAGAATGATTATCATTTTCTTCCTAGATTATTACTGCAGGATCTGATTGGTTTACCACTTTCCCTGATCGTAGTTGAATTTCATAGGTGGGAAAGGTTTGAACTTTTGTATTCTACACAGGATGGGTGGGTCGATTATTGGGGTTAGGGACTAGCTAGGAAGGTATTGTTGTTGGTCTTGGAGGGTTGTGGGCATCTTGGTTTTGTGGTTTTTGATTGGCATTTATAGATACTTATTGTTGCTGATTAGGATTCAAGGGGTTTGTAAATTGTTGTTGTATAGGAGGTGGGAGTAAAGCTTGCATCTGTGGTGGGTTGAATCCATGTAGTAATTGGGAAATGTTTGTAGGGTACTATGGATATGTAGGGTAAGAGGGATTTCCATACATAGGTCCCCTCCAACCTTGTTGCCAAGGCTGAGTTTGTTGAAGTGTCCATTGTGGATAAGTCATTGGGGAAGGACCCCATTGTTGTTGTTGATATTGTGTATTAGGATCATAAAATGTATTGGGATTTTGGGATCTCCAAGGTCTTCTAGAAGGGTATGT
Organism: Picea mariana; assembly: GCA_032191745.1. Taxonomy (NCBI): domain Eukaryota; kingdom Viridiplantae; phylum Streptophyta; class Pinopsida; order Pinales; family Pinaceae; genus Picea; species Picea mariana. Next base: position 25,220 of record JASDQU010685547.1, on the reverse strand, counting down.
TTGTTCTTGTGAGACTCCTCCTCCCCTATACATGGCTTGTAGTTCAAGCAAGTTTGGACACTTAGATGTGGGGTGTTATAGTGTACATAGACCGCAGATTTCTATGACATTTAATGGGCATTATTTCTCGTTGTTGTACTTCTTTCATCATCTATGACAAAATATTGCTAAAGCATCTTCTTCTTGTTTCTTTTTCAGTTTCAGAGTATCTAATTGGTTACTTATTATGCTCAAGATGTTTGTTTTAAAGTTTTCCAATAAGTTTCCTAACTTAGTTCTGGTGACAATCCCTGAACTTTGTTTTGTATTTCTGCTAAAAGGATATCTTGGTCCTTTGCCTGTTTTATCTTCTCCTCTTGAGTATCTCCTACAGTAATATGCAATTTCCGAAAAAGGTTTTTGTTGTACATCTCCTTAACTCAACAAGTTTAAAACTTCTATGCAATCATCCGTAAGACCTTTCAAGAATACAGTGCTTACTACAGCTGGGTCTGAGGTGAATAGTTTTGACTTTTGATAGTTGTATAAGAACCTTTCTAAGTAGTCTTCATGACTTTCATCTTCTATTTGATGCATTTTAAAAATGTCATTTTTAACATTATCCTTACAATAGTCTTGGTATTTTCATAAAAATGTGTCTTTCATTTGATCCCAAGAAAGGATTGTATTTTCTCCTAAGCTCATGAACCATCTTAAGGCTGAATCTTTCATTGTAGCAGGAAAAAGCTTAAGTTTTTGGGCATCTTCTAAGTAGTTATAGCTTCTACATAATATGTCAAATTCGAATAAAAATAAATATGGATCTTCAGTTGACATACCTCTGAAAGTGGGTAACGATGATAATGGGATATTCTTCATGTTGATATTTCTGGAAATATCCAAGATTGGAAACCCAAAGGTTTCAGTCTCTGTAGCTGCATTTCCTTCTTCTTCTGCCATTCTACTGATGGATGGTTCAGAAACTGGATTTTATGTGTCTCCTAAATGTTCAGCAAACTCACCTTCTGCCTGTCCCAATACTAATTCTTCCGTTTTAGGTTCTCCTTCTGGAGCCTCGCTGGCTCCCCTTGAATTTTCTGTTGGTGGAATTTTTCCTGCACCAGTTTCAGTTGGATTAGTGGGGGGGTTTGTTTTTGAATCTTTGGAGCTTACAAATCTACCCTTATTATCTCTATATCTATGCATAAAATGGAAATTTGATTCTTTAGCTGAATTGAAATCCTAATTCTATCTAGAAGGTAAGAAGGCAACCTGGCTTTGGAGAACCCCACTCTAATGGCTGTGTGTCTCTTCACTCACGTCTTAAACATTTTATCCTCCTCCCTCAAGTAGCCTTTTAAAATTTATGCAAACAATCTAAGCTAAAAATTACTTCCAACCGTTTGCAACTACCCGGCAACGACGCCAAAATGTTGTGCTACTTATATGTTTAGTATAATGCACTCATTAATTACCAATCTGAGATTCATAATCAACAGAGTTACAAGAAACCAATAAGAAAGGTAATTTCTAATGTCATGAGTAGAGAATTAAACTAGATTATGCATGCTGGAAACAAATCAAAATAGCAAACTGTAATGCACTTCGGTTGTCTTTCACAGAGAGGCTATCTATTCCATTATGGCACATGCAGGTATGAGATGGAATTGGTTTGATAGATCAACTTTGATATCTGACCCAAAAAACTAACTATGCAATCCACACTTTTCAAAAGAAATCACACATCAATCAGCAAAGCATAGCATGGGTAGTTCAATAGTCAATATGTTGGTTCTGTTGTGGTTCACAATGAACTTCACTAGTTCTTATCCAAGTAGTTTTGACTATTTCTGCCAACATCTATGATCACTCAAGGAAATCAAATTCATGAGAACAGAAATAGGGCATATGCAAAAATAGAGCAATTAAAGATCTATAAGCAAATATGGAATGGAAATCTTACTCTAATATGTACTTCTATCATCTAACAGAGTTAAATCTTTAGCTAATTCAATGTTTATACTACTGAAACAAATACTAATGATAATCTACAAAGAGGCTGACCTTTGTTGGGCAGTGGGCCCTTGCCGCTTCAACAGGTCAGCTATTGAAGTCTATAGGAAGCTTGCTTTCGACACACACATTACTCTCACTCACATTTCAAAACATGGAATCAAAACTTTCATTAACAACTCAATTCACACTTAATCATAGATAATCAGAATATGGAGATAAAATGACATTCCATTAATCTTCACTCAAGATATGTTATGTACTATCACACGCTGCTTCACATATTGATAATATGCTAATTCTCCTACTCCCTCTACCATCCTTGCCACGACTATTTAATAGTCTGAATCGTGAAACACAAGGAGGCGAAGTGATTTACAAATCAATCAGTTGTTAAGTTCAATCATTCGATTACATCTTTATCTTCATCCTCATGACACGAAGTGCATGAGGATGAGGAAATTAACAAACTATTCTTATCATAGCCTTGCTAAAACAAATAGACGTCCACCAATTAACTTAGGTGAGATCTGGCACTTAACTTAGTGCATTAGGCTCTTCCGTATTAGTATCGGATCGTAATAGGTAGATGGTATCGGATCATGACAGGGCGCAAAAGGTGGTACCAGATCATGATAGTGTGTGGCCGTTGGTACCGGATCATAACAGTGCGTATTGGTACCAGATCGCAACAGATGTTATTTTAGTACCGAATGCGCTTGGTACTGGATTTAGACAGTAGCAGTCTTGGCACGCGGGTATCGGATGGCTGAGCTAGTATAGGAACACTAGACATCTAGAGGTCAAAGATTCACATATGAAAAATCGAGCATTAGTACATGAAATATTTAATTCCTTAACTCAATAAACCACAAAATGCATGAATTAACCATACTTTACCTTATGAACTTATTACTGGCAATTGGTAGTGTTCTTTTCATTCACTCAAGCTTTAGGTAGGCCAAAAAGGTATAGGTGAAGAGTATAATAGGGTAATGGGGATGTCATTTTTGGGTATCAACAGACCTTATCTTGACGTAACCGAAAGACTCTTTCTTGTCACAATCAAGAAAACATTTTATTAACACAACCCTAGGACCTGATAACCTTTAAATAAGAAGTCCCCCCCAACCACAAAGGTGGTGCCTATCCTGCAAGAACCATTCAAATAAAAATTAAACCTTAAGTTGATTAAAAGAATCTAAACTCTAACCTGACTCTATCAACTAAAGACCTCTTAATTGTTGGGTTAAGACTTCTTCTACTTATGTGACTAGATTCACTGGCTCGTTCACGGGATTAATAGTGATTGACTTGACTAATAAATGAAAACAAAAAATATTGTACAATGTCCTTTCCCTCAGAAGCGGAAGACCTCCAGACCTTTTTAGGAGCATTGCAACTTAGTTTTGAGGAGGAGTGAATGGTTTCAAGTGGACTCTATTCACCCATCCATCTTGAGGTTCCCCATCCAATTGCACCAGCTTTACTTCTTATGAATCCTATATTGTCGTAACCAGGAAGGGTCCCAACCAATGCATCTATCACTTACCAGGGTGTTTGAGGCAATTTCTATTGTAAATAAGTACCAAGTCATTTATCTTGAAGCTCTTTTATTTTATATGGTGATCATTCCATGCCCTCTACCTTGATTTATTGACCTTCCAGTGATACCACACTAAAAATTGGTCCTCATCTAGTTCCATTAGTTTCGCAAGTAAGCTTTGGACCAACTATTCCTCTGTCATCTTATTTTCTTGTGCAATGAACAAACTTGGAGCGAGGAACCATGTTGGCATGAATTCTTCCCTACCATAGAACCAATTGAAGGGAGCATGTTTTTTAAGTTTCTTAGTCACCATCCAATATTCCCATAGCACTCCAGGTATCCTTTCATCCCAATCATTGTGATTTACAACATAGACCTTCATCAATCCTTATTCCAATATTTTAATGAAGTATTTTATAATCCCATTATCTTTCAAATGGTAGGGGCTACTAGTGTGGTGATGCACCATAAAATATTTCATCAGAGCCTTAATTTTATTTCTCATAAATTTCTTACTCTGATTGGTTGTAAATATCCTAGGACACCCAAACCTGGATATTATATTCTTGAAGATGAAGCTTGCAACTATTTTGGTGTTGCAATCCTAAGTTGGTGTTTCCTTTGACCATTTGGTAGGGTAGTCAATAGTGGTGATGGTATATCAGGCTCTTAAATATATCACATGGTTGATGGGATTGATAAAATCCATCACCCATTTCTAAAATTATTGTAGCATGACCACCAAGTGCAATGGAAGTTCATCCCATCTAGATGGTTATCCTGTTCTTTGGTAGATGTCACAATATTTAGCATATTACTTAACTTCTTTGAACAAACTAAAACACCACAATCCTATTTGAAGTACTTTTGTGTTGTGTCCTTCCCACTTTAGTGGCCTCCTTCTACCCTATTATGGATCTCCCATATGATTCTAAGTCTCTCATGGTCTATTACACAACATCTAATAATTTCATCGATTCCCAACTTGTAAATTGGCCTACAATAAATTAATAGTCTGTTGCTCTGACCATTTGTTGCTACCCCTATGTTGTTGAATAGCCTTGAGATACAACCCCTATGGTGAAAAAAATGCCTATATCCTCCAAATAGTATGGTATTTCTTCAATTATGAATAATGAAAAGTCTATAAGTTTGTCATCTAGAAACCCTCCCAACTCTCATGTATGTATCCTAGACAATTGGTCTAGTCCAACATTCATATTTTCTATCTTTACTATGACTTGAAAGTCGAATTCATGGAATAATAGTAACCACCTGCAAATAATTTCCTCCAGTACTGGCTTATTCACTAAATACTTAAGCGCTAAGTGGTCCGTGAAGAACTTGAAATGTCCCCCAATAGGAAGTGTAAAAAAATTGTAGTGCATACACCAGTTTAGTCCTTCTCTTTCAGTAGTGGTGTAATTATGCTCAACCTTTGAGAGTTTATGCTGGAAAAGTAAATTAGATGGTTCAATTTTTCTTCCCCTAGTTTCTCTAATATGCCTCCTAGTGCAATGTAATAGGCATCAACATGTACATGAAACTCAATAATCAAATTCGTAAAAACCATGATGAGTGCACTTACCCATTTGTCTTTAAGAATGTTTAGGGATGTCTGACACTCTACATTACATATAAAATATTCAGTCTTCTTCAGCAATCACTCCAATGGGGAAGTGATAGAGGCATAACCCTTAATGAACCTCTAGTAGTACCATGTGTGGCTTAGGGTTGACCTCAAGGTATGAATATATGTCGTTGATTCCAGATTCACAATGCTTGCTCTCTTGGTTGGGTCAACCAGTACCCCATCTTTACAAACCAAATGTCCCAATAGAGTACCAAAGGGTGTGCAGAAGATTCACTTATTCAAACTGAGGGATACCTATAGTTGTCGGCATCTCTCGAACATTAGTTGCAACACCACGACATGATCCATCAAAAAGTTGTACACTATCCAGCAAACCAAATACACCTCCATGAATTTGTGCATGTATTCTTTGAATGATGCAATCAGTATCCTAAAGAATATTTCTTAAGTGTTCTTCAACTGAAATGATATCACATTTTAGGTGTAGGATCCTAATTCTATGGAAAAGGTGTCTTATCATTCTCTTCCTAGACTATCCATACCTCATGGTATCTAGAAAAACCATTAATGAACAAGCAAGACTCTTTTCTCACCACTTGTTCCAACACCTCATCACTAAAAATGGCAGGGAATGGGTCATGGACACAAGCCATGTTCAATCCCCAGAATTAAACACAAACTATGATACCACCCCCATCCTTTTTTTCTTGGACAACTACTAGATTGATCCAGTTTGATTCCTCTACTGCAAAAATGAACCCGACCACCAACATTTTTTCATTTTCTTCCTTGACTCTTTCTTTAATCCTTGGATTTCATTTTTAAGGCCTATTGTTTACAAGACTGGATTTCAACTTAAGTTATATCCTCATTTCACCTAGTTCCCCTTTCATTCCCTTGATCTCGGTAAAATTCAATGGGAACAAGTTGGCATAATCTCTAATCAATGTTGTAACCTTAGACATCATTGCATCATCCTAGTAATCGTCGATGGACCCCATTCAAGGATGATAATTTGTAATAATGTTTAATTACTTAAATTCCATGGGTTCTCAATAAATTTCCCCTCGCAGACCCCTCTTCCATCTCCTTTACTGTTATTTATCCTTTTGTTTCCTAGAAGGAAATTTGTGGCAACTTCTTTGGGTCATCTTCTTCTTACAGGTCTTATGTTATATTAGCGCAACACTCAAAGGATTGTTTCTCATTCGAGTAGGTGTGGATATTCTCTTCCTATTGTTTCTTATGTCGATTCACCTTACAGACATACTCTAGGATCTATCTACCCTATAGAAAATATAAAGGTTATAATAGATTTCAAAGATAAAGTAATTGTAAGGACCTTACCAAAGTAGGAGAATGTTGTGAAAAATACTTCTTTGAGAAGCTTCCAACTAAGGGTCTCTCTTCTGGTCTCCTCATATAGGTATCGGGCCTTGGGGATGGTCCCCAAAGTGTGAATAAAGTTATGGACCCATAAATTCTCTAAAAGTTCTTCCTTGGTCCAAATATATGTACACTCGTTTGTATGTAAAATGGGTTCTTCCCTTCTCTCATAGATTTTTGGAAATTTGATTGGGTCTATTGTTTCCACAATAATAAAAAATACCCGGTACTTGGGAAGTGCAACAAATTATTGTTTCAAGGCTACATGAACTTCCTCCCAACTATAAAGGAATTCTCTATGGGTTTCCCTCCACCTAGAGGGTGTGAACCATGGGTTGTGTCCAGGACAGGTATCAACCATTGCTCTGGTATAACTAGGCTTAGATTCTCCATGAATTCCTCAAAATCTCTCATTCCATCGAATATTGGAGGGTCATGCAACTCTATTCTAATCCAATGGATGAATTTGATCACAGTGAAATGGTGGGATGAAAAAATTTGGTTGCACTCTTGTTAGTATTGGAATACCAATTAGATATCTGAGTTATAGGATCATAAATGATCCTCCAGTTGACCTCTCCATCAACAATGGGATTAATTTATTCATTCTTCATGCTCGTTGTCAAGTTATACAACTGATCCTGGGCCATTCCATCTATTTTTCTCAATGTATATTTTCCCTAACACAGGTTCAATCGATTGTATTACCCTGGTCCCATTTGCTTTGAATGACATATCCCCATTTTTCAAATTTCTTATCAACTCATTTTCATTGGCCCACTTGAATCCCAACAAAGTGGGGTAGGCGTCTTTCTCATCGACAAATTAAATGACCTTGAAATTTTCCATTGTCTTTATAGTGCCTAAATTGACCCCAATTTACTGTAGGAGGCCAATAGGATATATCTTGGATTTATTTTCTAGACGCAACTGGATGGGAAAATATACCAATAGTTTCCTCCCCATCATTTCCCATGATTTGTTTTGGATAATGTTCACATCAGATCCTAGGTCCAAAATGACATCTCCTGCTTCATCTCCATGGATTTGAACATCCATATTGAACTTTGGACTGGTCTGAGGTTTATTATTTCAACCAACCCTCTGAATTCCTCTCTTCTGGAAAGAGGGAATAAATGGCCTCGTCCTCCCCTTCTTCAACTAGATTGACAAAATTCGACCACAACATCTATATTAGTGGTTCATCATCCATTATTTTGATCATATTTTGAAAGAAATCAGAAATCAATCCCATTGCAATGGTCTCTCCTTTAGTTCCTTGTTGTGCTCCTAGGTTTCACTCCTACCTTGAGTGGTAAGGTGGGTCCCAGGCTACCAAACTGCTACATGTACCATGGCCTAATGTGGTGGTTTCTTCCTCTAATGCTTCTATAGCCTCCTTATAAGAAATAGTTTTCTTCTGTGTAACGAACCGAGGATCCATAGGAGCGACCTTTTTTATCTTAGGATTCTCTGGTCAGGACTCGCCGGCTCCTATGCATGCCCCACCTCTAGTCACCACATTTATTCGAGGGCCTTGAGCCCCTAAAGTGTGTGATTTTATGAGATTAGTAGATTCACATTTCATTGTCTTTCCATGGTCTCCCACTTGTCTCTGAGGTCAAGACATTCTCCATTGTATTATCTATGGCCCTAAAGTGGCCACATATTCTCCTTCTTAGCTACATTAAATCCCAAGAGATGTGCCCAATTTAATCAAAATTGTAGCATCTAATGGGATCAATGAAAATTCCATTCTATCCTCCTTTGTAGCCTCATTTGTAACCCCCTTGAACCCCTCCTTAAGTTTTCTCTAGGATTTCCTCCTCCACCCAAAAAGAGATCCTCTCAAACCATTCTAGCAATTCCTACATGGCATGAAATTTATTTGTGGTGTGAGTGTTTTTTCCATAGAAATCATAGAATATGGTTGTTCAGGTAGAATTATACTTCTGCAACATCGGTAAGAGATGGAAGGAGTGGCCATAAGTTCTAAAAATATTGCAATATTCTCCTACCACATTTCCTAGAAACATGGTTGGTAACAATGATGGGTTAGGAGCTCCGACCCCAATCCTTAGTGAGGTGAGATCATTGGTAGTGTATCCCTCCATCTTGCATACCATACACCATACTTGTTCTCTATTCATATTGGAAAGTTTTAGTTCCCAAAGTTTCTTCGCTAGTACTTGTTGGCATGTTTACAGACAGAAGGTAGAGTATGCTTGTCATTGATAGCAAGAACAACAGTGACGATGGAACGTCGATGGAAAAAAAATGGCAAGAACAACAGTGATGTTGGCATAACGATGTTGACAGGTTTACAAGAAGAGTATTCATTGCAAGAACAGAAACGAAGACATACAAGAGCAATATCAAGAAGATTAGGAGGAATAGTGTGAGTTTGCATCGTCGGATCACCAAGGATCTAGACCATTCATCTAATATGAAACATTTCAAAGTTTCGCGTTTTGGGAGTTTGGAAGCAATGCACAACAGAAGGTCACAATCTATGAAATCATGAAAGACCCTCATGTGTGGCCCCTGTTCATAGCTTGTGGTCACATCAAAGGAAGAGAAGTGAAGGAGCTAGCACTACTAAGCTCCATTTCATAGTTTCGCGTTTCGGGAGTTTGAAAGAAACTCACAGCAGGAGGTCACGGTATGCGAAATCGTGAAATCAATTTATGTTTAACATTCAGTCACAGCTCGTGGTCGTGTGAAAGGAAGGAGCTAGTCCAGCTAAGCTCCATTTCAGATATCCTATCTTGGGAGATTCAATATGTCTCATACCAATATCCCCGAGGTCGCAAGTCATGAAGCGCCTGTTTGATAGGCGAATGGTCACAGCTAGTGGTCGTGTGAAAGGAAGGGGCTTCGCTAGAAGAGCTAGTGCCCACTATGTAT
>JASDQU010685547.1:985-15692 GCA_032191745.1 Picea mariana | reverse complement strand
ATATTAATATTTCTTAAAGATAAAGTATGGATAATTATTTTATCCTAATTTCTAAAGTTGGGGACAAGTAGGCCAAAGTAGCTCCCAAAATGACAAGTTTCAAGTTGGGGACATGCATACATATTGTTGGGACTTAGTTCATTTCCTATCATATTTTCCATCATTCATCCAGGCAGTCAATCATCCATGAGTATTCACATCCATTGAACTATCCTTGGTATCTCATGATTATACCTGAACCCATATCCATAGCCATTGTGTGTTGGTGTGTCTGGTTAGATTGGAATATGGTCTAAAGAAGCGGGTTGTCAGGCCCATGAGAAATTCTCTGGGTGAGAGAATTTTTGGGGATTGATTTCCTGAAGGTTATAAAGTACAACTACAGTGCCCTGAGACTTCTTGTCTGGCCTGTTGCTGAAGCCCGGAAAGGAAGTGGGGTAGTCGAAGGACTGTTGAGTAGAGAAGGGGCACACTTCTTGGGTGGGACAGGCATGTGGGGAATGAGGGACTGTAGGATGTTAATTGAGTGAGCACCTATGATGGAGTATTTTCTGTTGTCCATGAGCCTTCAACTTGGTTAGGAATCCCTTTACCCGGGTGGAGTTTAGTCCCATCTCAGGGGTGACTCACTGTTGAGAATGATGAACAATGTGGTCTAAGGCTGGGAGGTTCGTGGAAGGTTTGCATGCAGTTGGTGATATTCTCACAAAGACAAGTGTCAATTGTGTGATAAATTTACATGTTGCGTTGTTATTTACGTGTTTAATTTTATCGGTTTATCCTATGCGTGATTATAACTGTTTGTATGTTTATGGGTATTTCTTGTATATGTTGCAAGTCTATGTTACTGTTATTTCAGTGTGAATCCATGCATTTACGAAATGTATTTGTCTATTTACATTTTACATGTAAATCTTCCGCAAGTGTTCTATGTGCATATGTTTTAATTGCATGCAGTTGGAAAAAATTATGTGGCATAGATCAGTTGGTTGTTGGGTGTGTTACAGTATGTTCCACAGAAAGAACAAGGGAGTTCTCTGGCATACAGTGGCCCGACATGGATGGTCGGGGACGTTACAAAATGGTATCATAGCTACAGTTTTCGACACTGAGCCTGGATGGGTTGAACAAGTTGAGTTGAAGCAAAATTTCACAGAGGATTTATTTCGAAGTGGCCAAATTTCGAGTTGCAGAGCGTCCAACTACAATACGGTACAGAAATTGGGAAAAATCCCCAATTTCGGTAGGTAAATTCATGGGGAAATTGAGAAATTCGGCCATGTGGTAAGATATTATTGATTTAATATCTGTTCTAGCAAATTCAGACCTAGAATTAGTCAAATTTGAAGTTACAATAAAGCCATGACAGATGGAGCAAAATTCGTAATTAAAATTCCCAATTCGTGAATCGATTTTTGGGTGAACTCGTTCGAGAAAGGTCAACCCATGGAGATTTGTAATTGCAGAGGTTTAATTGGTGTCATTGGGCTAAAACTAAACAAATTTCATAGTTGTAGAATGTCTATGGAAGAAATGGGGAAAAAGTTAAGCAAAATCCCCAATTTCTACAGCGGAATTCACGAGGAATTGAGGCGCATAAAAATGAATGTGCGTAGGTGGGAGCACTAAAAATGCATGTTGTATGGTAAAAATCTTGTGATAGGTAAAATTCGACATTGCACGGAAAGATATTGGCGTATTGGTGCGCGCACTAAATTTCAGTGCCACGCGGAAAAATGTTAGTGTGTGGAGTGTGTGCACTAAATTTTGGTGCCGCGCAAAAAAAATGTTATTGTGCAGGTGTGCACACTAAATATTGGCGTCGCGCAGAAAAAAATGTTGGTGTACAGGAGTGCACGTTAAATCTATCATTGCATGGTGTGCACACACATAATAAGGATGCACGTGGTGTGCGCAATATGGGCACAATGCAGGGGAGTATGGTTGGTGCGCGCCCAATGTGGGTATATGTTGTCACACGACCATTATTTAATGGTGCACGCAGAGTATTGGTGCATGGTGGGGGCGTACTAAACTCTGCCATGGTGTAGCATGTCAAGTGAAATGTGCACAGAATATCAGCGCGCGGTACAAAAACTGTGTGCGGTGGATATCAGTGTGCGGTAAAAAAACTGCACGCGGTGGATATTGGCGTGCGACATAAAAGTAGTGCTCGCAAGTTAGTGGCACAACAAAGAAGTGATACATAGTGGTTTTAAAGTGCGCGAAGCATGATTTCCCTTGTGTTGTTGTTGTGCATGGTAAATATGGGTTTACAGGTTGAAATTTGTGCACACGATGTCATTTGGAAGGTGAATAACAACATAAAACTAGTGATTTTCTATGACATTTTATATCATTTGAATGTCATACGTTTCCAACACGTTTTTGAGGGCCTTAAGAGCGTTTTTAACAAATCAAAAACCACAAGACACAGGTGTACCAAAGGTACACTCTATCTCTACATCTCAAATGAAAGTGCTCAGATAGATCTTTCTAATGGTGTAAATTGTTCATCAAACTGAGAATTTATGAGAAAGTTACAGCTTAAACAGTGGAGGGTAAATTTTATGACCCAACTAACTTCAAAGGGCCATAACTTTCTGCTCCGGAATTGGATTGGGGCGTAGGAATAGTCAATGGAAATCTATTTAGCCATAGAATACAGTCCCAGATCTGAATTAAATTTTTTGGGCATGTTAAAGGTGTTTAATATGGAAAATAAGGTGCCTGTAACATCCCAGACCAAAAACACAAATTGGCCTAGAACTTCAGCAGGCTATAACTAGCAGCCCAGAATGCAGAATAAGGTAAAACTTCGAAAAAATGTCCATAATATGTTTATGCAGAAACCCAATTGATATCATACAAAAATTTCAATGGAGTAGGTGCGACAATGCATAATTACAGCGAAGAATTGCACCAAGTGGAAGTGTGAACAGAAAAGTTAATGGGAAATTTTCAAATGACCATAACTTTCTGTTCCAGAATCGGAATTGAGCATGTGAGTAGGCGTTGGAATGGTATTGAAAAATGAAATCTAAATATCCACCCATAAAACTGAATTGAGCATTCAATTTTTTAGGAAATCATAAGAAATTATTCTAATATAGTATTGAACCAAAATGGTTCATATTTTCAGGAAATTGTTGAAACAGTTAGCCTGACAAAGTTTTGTTGGCTGCACATTTTGCAGATATAACAAAAAATAGATCAGATCAAGATCATCTTAGAGTCCATAGAAATGGAAGAGTCACAAGGGACTTACAGTCAACAAGATGAGAGCAGAGGGATGGATATCCATTTGGGCATTGAAGGAACAAAATCCAATGGACATGGAGAAGGAAGAGATGAAAACATGAATATGGCAGAGACCATTAAAAAATTTTAGAAGGATGTCCAAATCCATAAAGATAATAATGAAAGGCTTATGAAAGACAAGGAGCAGCAGGATGACTTCAACATGAAGTTATTGAAGAGCTTGAACAGAATAGAAAAGAAATTGGATAAGGAGAATGGCTCAAGCAAGTCAGGAAGTCACGGGCCTTCTGATGAGAAAAGAAAAGAAAGAAGTGTTAGCAGAAATCACCACCACTCCCCAAGGAATTCCAATAAGATATCACACATCAGCTCAATTCCATCCCCTGTCAGAAAGCATGAGAGGTCTCGGGTGGATGAACTGCGAGGATAAATGAACAAAACCAAACCTCCTACATTTGATGGTGAGCACAAAAAGGATGAAGATGTAGAAACATGGATGTTGGGCATGAGAAATTATTTTCAATTGCATAATTATTCTTCTCATGAAGAAGGTAGAATTGTCATATATCAACTCAAAGGAAAGGCATCCATGTGGTGGGATCAGCTTGTGCAAGTGCATCACATTAAAGAGAAAAGTGTCACTTGGAGGGAATTCAAGAAGTATTTTGAGAAGAAATACTTGACTAAAAGATACTAGGACAAGAAAATGAAAGAGTTCTTCGAACTCAAGCTGGGGAGTATGACCATTGATGAATATGAGAGAAGGTTTCTAGAACTTTTGAAGTATGTCTCTTTCATCAAGGATGAGAGAGTTAAAATTCAAAGGTATTTGAGTGGATTTACATCATTCATTAGTGAAAAAATATAGTATGATGATCCCAAGACATTGGAAGAGACCATAAGGCGAGCTAAATGCCTATATGATCAGTAGAAAGCAAGGCCAACTTTCCAAAAAGCTTGGGAAGACAAAAAGAAATTCAAGATGGATCAAAGGAAGAATGGATATAAGCCACAATTCTTTAGAAATAATCCACAGGGACAACAATCTCCTAGAGAGCCCAAAACAATTGAAACAGGGGGTCAAAGGCCAAGGCAGCCACCTATTCAATGTTGGGGTTGTAAAGGAGATCACATGTACATAGATTGTCCTCAAACAGGTGAAAAAGGGAGAACTGTTCACAATGTATAGCAAGTTGAAATAGTGGAGGACATGAGAAGAAATGTACCAAGGATCTATGTAGCGCTGGACAACAAGAAAGAAAAATATCAGTCACATATGATTCAGGTGGAAAGTATTATCAACAACCAGACTATTGCCATTTTAATTGATTCGGGAGCTAGTTAGAGTTATATAGATCCTAATATGGTGGAAATTTTTCATTTTCCAAGAAGCAAGCATGGGAAATCTTGGTTGGTGCAGCTGGCTACAGAAGCCAAAAGAAAATTTAATGAGATGGTTATGTCATGCCTCATGGACATGAATAGATTGAACACCAAGGCAGATTTGAACATCTTACCTTTAGGTTCCTATGACTGTCTAATTGGGATGGATTGGTTGGGCCAACATCATGCTCTCCTAGAGTGTCATAACAAAGCATTTACTTGCTTGGATGAGGAAGGGAAACTAAGGAGAGTGCAGGAAATTCCCAGGGAAGTAACCATCAGAGAGATTTCATCATTGCAGCTGAAGAAATGTTACAGGAAAGGGTGTCAAATATTTACAGCACATATGGAAGAGACACCTAGAGATAAGGTGCCAAATTTGGAAGATCATGCAGTGTTGGAAGAATTTGAAGATTTTTTCAAGGAGGTACCAAGACTACCCCCAAAGAGAGATATTGAGTTCTCTATAAATTTAATGCCTAGATCAGCTCCAGTGTCAAAGACTCCTTACATAATGAGTACACCAGAGCTGAAGGAGTTGCAAATGCAACATGAAGAGATTATGAATAAGGGATATATACGCCCAAGTGTGTCACCTTGGGGTGCCCCAGTCTTTTTCGTGAAGAAGAAAGACGGAACCTTAAGATTGTGCATTGATTTCGGATAGTTGAATAAAGTGACTACTAAGAACAAGTATCCTCTGCCAAGGATTGATGACCTTTTTGATCAATTGAAGGATGCAAAGATATTTTCAAATATAGATCTCAGGTCAAGATACCATTAGGTAAGGATTAAGGAGGAATATATCAGCAAGACCACCTTCAGAACAAGGTATGGTCATTATGAGTTCACAGTGGTGCCATTTGGGTTGTCAAATGCACCAGTTGTTTTCATGTGCTTAATGAATGGTGTTTTTCAAGAATATTTAGACAAGTTTGTCATTGTCTTTTTGGATGACATTCTTATATACTCTAAGTCAGAATAAAAGCATGAGCATGATTTGAGAATGGTGTTGCAAGTATTAATGGAGCATCAGTTGTATGCCAAGTTGAGCACATCATTTCAAAGGATGGGATAGAAGTGGATCCTAAGAAGATAGAATCCATTAGAGAATGGTCAGGGCCAAAGAATGTGATAGAGGTAAGATCATTCATGGGCCTTGCAGGCTACTACAGGAGATTTATTGAAGGATTCTCAAAGATTGCACACCCAATCACTTCCTTGCAAAGAAAGGGTGTGAAGTTTTAGAGGACATTGGATTGTGAAAAGAGTTTCCAACACTTGAAACAATTACTAAAAAGTGCTCCAATACTAAGGAATGCAGACCCAAATGAAGACTTCATTGTATGCACATATGCATGTAAAGAGGGACTTGGTGGAGTCCTCAGTTAAAATGGGTTTGTTATATGTTATGAATCAAGCAAGTTAAAGGATCATGAAAGACACTATGCCACTCATGATTTGGAGTTGGCAACCATAGTGCATGCCTTGAGAAAATGGAGACACTACCTCATGGGGAAAAGGTTTAAGCTAAGAACAAACCATAATGGTCTTAAATATTTATTTGATCAACCAACTCTAAATGCTAGGCAAAGCAGATGGTTAGAATTTTTAAGTGAGTATGAATTTGATATAAAGCATATCAAGGGAAAAGATAACAAAGTGGTTGATGCACTCAGTAGAAGAGTGCATGAAATGCATGCTACAACCATTACCATGTACCAATCAGATTTGAAAGATAGAATTACAGAGGCTGCCAAATTAGATTTGCATTGCAAGGAATTAGTGACAAAATTACAGCAAGGTATTTTGCAGTAGAAAATTGAGGAATACAAGATAAATAATGATGAAATTATCATGTACAGGGGCAGAGTTTATGTACCAAATTCTAATGAATTGAAAAATCTGATATTGAGTGAAATGCATAATGTGCCTTATGTTGGGCACCCAGGATATCATAAAACTATTGCAGTTGTCAAGAGTCAATAGTATTGGCCAGGCATGAAGAAAGAGGTTGTTGATTTTATTTCCAGATGTTTGGAATGTAAAAAGGTAAAGGTTGAGCATAGAAACCCAGCTGGTTTTCTACATCCATTACCCATTCCTGAGTGGAAATGGGAAGTTGTAACAATGCATTTCATTACCAAACTGCCCAAAACAAACAAGCAACATGATTCTATCATGGTGGTGGTGGATAAGCTTACTAAAGTTGCCCATTTTATTCCAGTTAAGCTCACTCACAAGGCAGAGAACATTGTTGATGTTTATATGAGAGAAATTGCTAGATTACATGGCATACCCAAGACAATTGTGTCTGACAGAGATCCAAAATTTACCTCAAAATTTTGGAAAGGATTATTTAATGGATTTGGAACAAATTTGAATTTCAGTACAGCTTATCATCTAGAATCGAATGGACAAACAGAGAGGTTGAATCAAGTGATTGAGGATATATTGAGAATGTATGTGATGTATAAACCATCAAAATGGGAAGACTACCTACACTTGGTAGAGTTTTCTTATAACAATGGGTACGAAGCATCTCTAAAGATGAGCCCATTTGAAGCACTTTATGGAAAAAGGTGCAACACACCAGTAAACTGGAATAACCCAGCAGACAGAGTAGTGGTTGGACCAGATTTGCTCAGGGAAATGGAGGAGCAAATGATAAAAATAAAGAAAAATTTAAAGGCTTCCCAAGACAGGTAGAAAATCTATGTTGATAAGGGCAGAACTCACAGGGAATTTAATGTGGGAGACCATGTATTCTTGAAAGTGAAGGCCAACAGAAGTTCCCTGAAGTTGGGAAATTGTTCAAAGTTGGTAGCTCGCTATTGTGGGCCATTTGAAATCCTAGAGAGGATTGATCGAGTTGCTTATATGATTTCATTTCCTGCATATATGTTTGTTCATAATGTATTCCATGTATCATTTCTAAAGAAATATATACCTGATGCTAATCATGCTATTGATTGGAATGTGATTCAGGTGGAGCAAGAAGGCGCTTTTCAAGTGCATCTAGTACACATTCTGGACCAGAAAATCAAACAGCTCTGGAACTGAACCATACGGCTTGTAAAGGTACAATGGACTTGGTACGGTCCTAAGGATGCTACTTGGGAGCATGAGGATGCAATGTGGGCAGAATACTTGCATCTTTTTGAGGATTTTTGAAATTTTGTTGTACATGGGTACATGATTCACTGAGGACGGTGCATAAATAAGGGGAGGGATTGTAATATCCCTAAGGTCGAACCCAATTGTAAATGTAATGCAAATTTACTTATGTTGGTGAGTTGTATGACATCATTTTATATGCACATTTCCTGGTATAGTGTGCGTATGTACTGTGCAGTAAAAGGAGGAAGTGTGCACATTCCTGGATACTACATGCAACAACTTGAGTGTGCATGATTGTGAGGCCAGCGAGCCTTTGTGTATATGATATGTTTTATAGGCTGGTGAGCCAATGTGCCTATTTTTGTACATGTCTCATAACTAATATAAATACATCATTGCATGCAGACCGACAATGATAAAGAGATGGGGGACTAAACTCCACTGGTTAGGGAAAAGGAGGGGCTAAGTTAAGGAAAGGGGCTAAGCTAGGGATCTTAAGCCAAAAAGGAATATTATATTAATATTTCTTAAATATAAAGTATGGATAATTATTTTATCCTAAGTTCTAAAGTTGGGGACAAGTGGGCCAAAGTAGCTCCCAACATGACAAGTGTCAAGTTGGGGACATGCATACATATTGTTGGGAATTAGTTCATTTCCTATCATCTTTTCCATCATTCAGCCAGTTAGTCAATCATCCATGAGTATTGACACCCATTGAGTTATCCTTGGTATCTCATGACTATAACTGAACCCGTATCCATAGCCATTTTGTGTTGGTGTGTCTGGTTAGATTGGGAATTGGACTAAAGAAGTGGGTTGTCAGGCCTGTGAGCAATTCTCTAGGTGAGATAATTGCTAGGGATTGATTTCTTGAAGGTGTTGAACTGCAGCTACAATGCTCTGAGACTTCATGTCCAACCTGTTGTTGAATCCCGCAAAGGAAGTGGGGAAATTGAAGGACTGTTGAGCAGAGAAGGGGCACACTTCCTGGGTGGGATAGGCATGTGGGGAATGAGGGTTTGTAGGATGTTAGTTGAGTGAGCATCTGTGACGGAGTCTTTCCTGTTGTCCATGAGCCTTTAGCCTGGTTAGGAATCCCTTTACCCAGGTGTAGTTTAGTCCCAGCTCAGGGGTGACTCACCATTGAGAGTGATGAACAGTGTGGTCTAAGGCTGGGAGGTTCATGAAAGGTCTGCATGCAGTTAGTGATATTCTCACAAAGACAAGTTTCAATTGTGTGATAAATTTACATGCTGCATTGTAATTTACATGTTTAATTTTATGGGTTTATCCTATGCATGATTATAAATGTCTATATATTTATGGGTATTTACTGTATATGTTTCATTTCTATGTTGCTGTTATTTCTGTGTGAATCCATGCATTTACGAAATGTATTTGTTTGTTTATGTTTTACATGTAAACCTTCCGCAAGTGTTCTGTGTGCATATGTTTTAATTGCATGTAGTTAGAAAAATTTATGTGGCATAGCTCAGTTGGTTGTTGGGTGTGTTATAGTATGTTCTACAGAGAGAAAAAGAGAGTTCTTTGGCATAGCGTGGCCCGACATGGATGTTCGGGGACGTTACAACACCTTTGTTCTTCCATTATCCTCAATACTCCATTGCATCGCTTTGATTTCTCTCTTGATATCCCAATGTTTTTTCAACCACCATTTCTCAGTTATTGTGCCACTTCTCAAAGCTTGATATTACCTCACTCATGCATGTTCATATTCCATGGTACCTTTCCCCTTCAACTCCTCCTATTGGCTTACTTCATCCTAGGTAACCAATGAACGCAAGGGATTGAAGCTCCCATGGCTAGAAGGAAAAAAGGAATATATTCTTCTTTCGCTAAGAAAATATGTATCCAGACTGTAAATTATTTCACCAATCGACCATGAGATCCCTTCTTAAATTATTCTTCCACCTGCAAAAATGACTGGCTCAATTCGACATCAAACTATACAATGTAGGCCTCAATAGTCCCTTTTACCCAAAAATCAATGGATCTAGTGACTTTGTGGTACAATTTCTATAACGCAACCAAATTCTAAAGTGTCCATTGTACCTCTTTCCTCCTTCTCCGAGATGGTTTCATATGCTCACCTACTCTCTTCAACCACTCGAACAATACCACCAGGAACTCTACCCATAATATTTCATAGTTATCATGGTAATCATGCACCCACTGATGTCAATCACCTTAATGTATTGTTTCTGAAAATGGTCAATCTATTGGAACCAACAGTCTTCTATTTAGCTTTGGGTCAACGCACTAGTCATGATCCTAGAATTCCATACACATGATGAAGTGTTTCAATAATGGAACCATTTATTGGTGAAATCTCAGGCCAGGGTCCTCATTAATGTCCAACAAAGGAATCTGTTGTAGTCTAGGAACTGACATTTTAAATCCCCATAAAGGGGAAGGTATCACCCAAAGTGAAGTTTCAAGATAGAAAGGTTGGCATATGGCTCAACAACATGAATACCGCAACCAATTCCCCATATTGTTAACTATATCAATTCAAAAATACTATTGCATACTTCCAAGCATCATAACACAACCTCCTTCTATCTTATCAACTATGGAGTATCATCATTAAGATCAACATTCATCTAAACACAAGACCACAACATCTATTCAACCAAATATCTAGTTAACATAACAGAGAAATAAGAGAGAGAAAATATATTATCACCATAAATCACAAAGGAAACCATAAATTGAAAGGGGGACATCATTCCATTCATTTCCAGCATAATCCAGTACATCTTTTAATAACCAAAAGAAAATAAACAAGGTGCCACAACATTACATAGAAATTCAAGATATAATATTTTCTATTAGCCTATCTTATGATGACCATCCAAAAGATATCCAACCCGCTACTAGTTTGAGGCCTTTACATTTAGATAGATGTTCTTGAAAGCGAGAAGGTACATTCCAAACCTATAAGTCTGTTAACCTTCTTCTACCTCTCCAATTATGAACTAGTCGATATCTTCTCCAGCTTCTACCAGGTGTCTTCAATCTTCCACCACCATACTCTTTGATCACCTAAAGTTATGCTCAATATCTTGGTTTCTATATACTCTTTGCATTGATACTTATTATTCCTGCTAACGGTCTCCATTCCAAATGGCACAACTCATATCCTTTTGTTATACTGAGTTGGTGCCACCATGTCCATGAAAATGAAGGTCCCAACACTTAATTACTTATTACATATGTATATCATCGACTGTACATCATCACAATTATTCTCTTTATTCTTATTGATAAATTGGAGTGATCAACTGAGTTCCAACCAGAGGTATCAATCAATTGAGTTTTGAATAAACACACTATTAGAAAGATATGTTTCTTGTTATTTGTATTTGACCATTGGTTTGAAGGTCTTGTTGTGTTATACTGTATTTATCCCTTAATTTTGTTTAAGGTGGGAAGTTATTGATATTTTTATGAGTAAACCCAGCTTGAGACCTTTAGTCGAATGACTGACTAAGTCATGTTGTTGAGAATCAACTAAACAAGGCTTAATTGTATTGGGCAACTAGTAGTTCACCTAGTGTTCACATGGCTTGAATAAGTTGTTAATAAGTGTTGGGTTGTATGGGATAGTTTGACTTGTTATTACACACTATGTTGAAGATAATACAGATGGATAATAGAGTGTTTACTAATAGATGACATAGTAAAAAATATGGATGCCAACAAGTAATGTCGGTTGAGTATTGTTGCCACAGAAGAGTATGTTGATAGGATGCATCGATTTGACGATTCCTAGATTTCTTGAGATCATTACTTGATAGAGATTTCTTATCTGATGGATAGATATTGGTTGTTTATTTACATATGTATTGATATATAATCGACTCATTGACTGATACTGCCTTGTCTTATTGTCTAGTCAACTAACCAACTAGGATTGTTTGGATAGTTTTTTTGGGAACCTTTTTATTGTTTTAATTGTGTTTGCATATGTTGTTGTTTGTAAGCATGGTGCATGGATTGTTGCTTACTGAGTATATCGGGTGGAAAATATTGTGAGGTTACATAGTTGTAAAATTTTATTTTTAGATAGTTTGACTATACCTTGATTTCATGTTTGGTGTTAGTAGGTTATTGTTTCGAGGTGGCATTGTTTCTTTAATTTACTTGGCTGGATCAATTTCTTTGGTTGTTAGAATTTGTAGCCCCCATCAAATTAAGGGGTGATGTCATGTATTTTTATTATAACTTGGTTTGTCCTGCAAGTTGGGTTTAAGGGGCATGTTGGAACCTATGGTTGTTATTGTAAACCTGCCTTGTCGAACACATGATAATAAATCGACCATGATGGTATTCAACCGAGATGGAGTACCAACTGAACAACTACTTTGGGTGCATAGGAGTTTACTCTTTTCATGGAAGCATACAGAGATAGTGAATAAGAATAGGTCGATTGGTTGAAGGATGTCGAAGAAATGTTGCAGCTATATATTAGCTCTAGGAAAACCACTCCACATGATTCAAACAGTAATCAAAGCCTATTTTTCAACTCGCTCATACACCATTATCGATGAAGTACACCATGATCGATGAAATTTTTCCAACGAGAGAAGAGACATAGTGAAAAATTTCCATGAACAAGATCTTTTTTTTATTATATTTTTCTAGAATTTCCCTTCTCAAGAAAAGAAGTCAAGGAGTGGACTCCGAGAAAGATCATGAGAAAAGTGTAGTTCCCTATCTATATGGAAAGAATCTCCCTTTCAGATCGACTGAATATGGAAGTGAAATTAACCCAAAAGATATTCTCAGGTATAGTAGACTCATCGGAATGGAACCGAAGAATATTTTTTGTCCTTTATTTAAATAGAAACAAGGTGAGAGGACATTTCATTTATGGGCTAGGCTGACTCACGGGAATATCGACGCTCGAACGGATAACAAGGACATTGACACTCATCAATGCACTCACGAATTACTAGAGTAAGAGAACTTACGAAGGAAGGAGATTGACCTATTGATGTGTAACCTAGGAGCTTCGGAGATCTTGGAGAGAAAGGAGAGTGAGTGGCTCTCTTGGATTGGATCATAGGAAGAAGACACTTTTTATGTCATCGCCTACCCCAATGTAGAATCTAAATCATTCGCTTGATCCCAATCAATGTGCAACTCAATCCAATGAAGTTTGAATGAATAATTTCCAAAATAAGGTTCTTCATTATTAAGGAAGTCGAATTGGACCAAAATCCCTTTCAATTCAGGCTTCCTTGCTTGCAATATATGTTATGGTTCGGGGTAAGCAAAAGAACTATGATTGGTCGGTCAGGTGATTGATAATGAATTGATCTCTCTGGGTAGTATGGAAGGGGAAAAATAGACAAAAGCGAAGGAGAGAGAAGTAAGACCTGAGCCCATACCATTACTTATGGAAGTTCGAGTGACTTTGACCCTCTTCCTCCATATGCTAGAACAGTGTCTAAAGACCCTTTTTTTTTCAACTGAGTAACTAAAATCCATACTCATCTAATATTGTATAGAGTGACTCTCCTCTTCCTCCTTATTAAAGATGTTGGAAGAGTGTCTACATACACATTTTTTTCAATCTATTAACTATAAGTATCTATCCCTCTAATATCATATAGAGTGACTTGGTTCCCTTCTTATAGAGGCATCGGTTGAGCATTACATTCCTTTTAGTTTTCTATTATTAGGATTTATATGCCTGGCCACTCGTATTGGAATCATTTCATCAGTTGGGGAGGGATTATATTTACATGGTACTACTATGAGTTTATTCATTATTGAAAATCCTTCTAATTCGTCATAGAACCATATTACTGGCTCATCTCACCAATCAGGATCTTCTGTCGTGTCTGAAGTATTTCTCTATTATTCGTTACATTATATAATAGTCATTAATTAAATAAAACTTATACTCTATCTCTATATCTGGGGCGTCATAAATATATTAAAGACATTTTCCTATTGTACACTTCATGACATAAGTCATAGCATTTTCCCATAGCCAAGCCCCATTCAGGAAAGACATAATTTACACCCCTTCGCCTTGGTCCTTGTATTTAGACAGGGGCTTTGTAAGAACTTTCCTGGAATTTTTTGGAGATATCTATATTACTATATAGATATATAGACCTCACTAACTAAACTTTCACTTATCTCTAGTATCATGTTACTAGAGATAGTATAAAGACCCAGACATGACACTCCATTCATGTTTTATTTCTTTCCATTCCAAAGATGGTGGAGTAGGTGTTCAACATTAGGTCCATGTTCAACATAAGGTTATCCCTTTCCTCCCCCCAACATTATTTTCACTATGCATATAACCTTGGAAGTGTTTTCAATCAATACACTATTACTTGTCAATTAAGGTCTCAATTATTTTAAAATGAACAAATAGGAGTCGAAAGGGTGGTGAAATATTTTTATATGTATTGTTGCTATTGTTCCCCATTCCTTATATATGTATATATAAGGGGAAGATCAAAGACTTATATATTATTTTCTTATGGCCTTCCCTCTTCAATTTTTTGGCCCATTGGAGTTATGGACCCAGGCCTACTTATCATGCTACATGTTTGTTCAACGGGCGAGATGGGCCCTTTAGATAGAAGTAGTTAGCAAGCCTCGATATCTCTCCACCATTGACTAGGAATTAGGAATCATACCTATCATTCCATAACCATATGGCCTAGTTCTCTATAGTTACCTTCTGATACAATTTCTTTATCCTCGCTCAAAGGGGATTACCAAAAAGAGTTATGGACTCACCATTGGTACGAAGCTCTTACCACTACATGCACACATTCTCATCCATCATTCAACTAGCCTTCCTGTCGAATCAATTATTTGAACTCCTCATCATTTGGGTTCCCCCCAATTGAGCATTTTCTAACAACCTAATTTCATTGGTGAAACT